>PVIC010020681.1:0-29295 GCA_004025085.1 Thryonomys swinderianus
TTCAGGCTGGCCCTGAGCTCACTATGGTGCCCAGGCAAGCCGCCGCGAACTCAGCAATCCTCCCGTCTCTGCCTCCCAAGTGCTGGGATTACAGGCGTGAGCCACCACGCCCAGCATTATATGTGGTAACCGGGGATCGAACTCAGGTCCTTACGCTTACAAGGCAGGCGCCGGAACCACTGAGCTAACCCTCCGGCCCCTTCCTTTCTATTTTGAGAGTCTTACTATGTTGCCCAGCTTGGTCTCAAACTCACAATCTCATTGCCTCAGCTTTTAGAGTAACTAGGATTATAGAGGCACCACCATGTTAGTTCCAAGATGTGCCTATAGAATTTATAGAACTAGCTATCCAGTATATGAAGTTGCCTTTGTTTTAAAAACTAACAGTTTTCAAATACTCTGTGTGTGTGTGTGTGTGTGTGTGTGTGTGTGTGTGTGTGTGTGTGTGTGTGTGTGTGTGTGTGTGTGTGTGTTTTACTAGGGACTGAATCCAGGCCCTTTGCACTGATCTCTATCTTTATCTCCAGGAAAAGAGACACATAATTCAGTGCTTCTGTTTTGTTTCATTACTTTTTTTACTACATCTAAGCATATAAAATACCCTGGGGTTAGACGTCTAATACAATAATGTTTTAAGTAATTTAATTTTTATGAAAATATTTGGTTAGCTTTTTCAATTTCCACTTTCCAAAAAAGAATTGCTTTTCTTCTTCCCCCTTAGAATCGAGTAGAGAACCATTTCATTGTATAACTGACTTTCACTTAACTTGCTGTACATCTGTTTAGTTTTTGATTAGACTCACATCACAACTAAATTACATGTTTAATGAGCTCTCCCAATGCGATCTCCTCCACAGTGTAAAATTTAGCTTACCATTTTATACATATCTTGAAACAATTCTGAGATAGTAAATTATTTGCTTATCCAGCACAGAACCAGAATTCAAGCCCTGGGGCATCTTCCTTTAGAAGCCCCATTCATCAGTCATTTTACACACTTGAAACTGTTCTTAATCACTTGAGAAGGAAAAGTTTCAAGTGTTTTGGAGTTCTTGGAGGATTTTGTTGTTTAGTTTTTGTTTTGGTGCTACTGAGTATTGAATTTAGAGCCTTCCCAGCTACATCCCCAGCCCTTTTTTTATTTTTTACTTTGAGACAAGGCCTTGCTAAGTCACTAAATTTCCTGGGTTGGGCTCCAACTTGCAGTCTTCCTGCCTCAATCTCCCAAGAGTGCTGGGAGTACAGGCCAGCACTGCCATCACACCCTGCTTAAACCAGCATATAAGTGTACAAACTTTTTATAATCAGCATAAAAGTTGCATTTTTTTCTGCTTGAGTATTTCTGATGTAGGCATTTTGGGACTTTATGTTATAAACTGCTGAGTTGTGTTCATAGCTTTAAGAAATTATGAGTTAGGGCCGGAGGGTTAGCTCAGTGGTTCCAGTGCCTGCCTCGTAAGCTCAAGGTCCTGAGTTTGATCCCCGGTAACCACATACATTGCTGGGCGTGGAGACTCATGTCCACCAGCAATCAGTACCACACACCACAGTGCTGGGTGTGGTGGCTCAGGCCTGTAATCCCAGCACTCGGGAGGCAGAGACAGGAGGATTGCTGAGTTCGAGGCTTGCCTGGACTACATAGTGAGCTCAGAGCCAGCCTGAACTACAAAGCAAGACCCTGTCTCAAAAAGAAAAAAAAAAAGAAATTATGAGTTAAATTGGAGATTTAGCTCAGTGGTTCCTGCCCCTGCCTAGCAAGTGCAAGGTCCCTGATTTGATCCCTGGTAATCACATAAAACAATACTGGGTGTGGTGACTCTTGCCCACCAGCAATCAGTACCACAAACCACAGTTGCCTGTAATCCCAGCACTCAGAAGGCAGAGGCAGAAGGATTGCTAAATTCGAGGCTTGCCTGGGCTACATAGTGAGCTCAGGGCCAACCTGAACTACAAAGCAAGACCCTGTCTCAAAAACAAACAAAGAAACTAAATTATGGGTTATAAAATAAAAGCTAGAACTATAAAAATTGAGTGCAGTGCTCCCAGACAGAGACAAGTGGCAGAAAGTTGACCCAGTATAACTTTCTCGAAAGGCTATTGTGCAGGAATTGTCATAGCCTTGGTAAAACAAACTCAGACAAGATGTAACCAGGTATTGTGCAAATCAGTGGCTGAATAAAATATCCCTCAGTTTAAGGGCCACTTTTTAATTTTACAGCTTTTTTTAAACTTAAAATTGTATTAGGTTCCTAGCTGGCATAAAGTTTCTGTATTCATTGAATTTCTTTTGAGACAGGAGATAGTTAAACTTTTATGATTACAGAGGCAAGGACACTTCTTTGTGAACTTCAGAAGTTCTGAAGATTAGTTCCATAGTTAGAGAGAGAAAAACATGCTCTCTCTGCCTTTTAAAATTATCAGAAATTCTTTTAAATACATTACTTCACAAAGTCTTTCTATTTATCATCATGTTAAAGGCTATATTGTTGGAAATCAGTTCACTCTTTGTAATATATGCAGTTCCCAGTTTACAAAAGCATCAGTGAAGTTTCTGAAGGGCAATGTGCATCTCCTCATACCTTTCTCAGAAAAACAGGCTCATATGCTAAGTAACGAATTTGTGCAGTAATTTTTTTTTTGTTTTTGAGACAGGGTCTCGCTTTGTAGTTCAAGCTGGCTCTGAGCTCTCTATGTAGCCCAGGCAAGCCTTGAACTCAGCAATCCTCCTGTCTCTGCCTCCTGAGTGCTGGGTTTACAGGCGTGAGCAACCACGCCCGGCTCATGCAGTAATGTTTTAAAACAGAAATTGAGTTCCTGGGTTAGATCATTTTTAAAAGATACATTAGCGAGGTTGGGGATTTAGCTGAAGCTGTACTGTGCCAACCTTGGAAGCACAAGGGCCCAAGTTCAATCCCCAGTATCACAAAAAAAAGAATAGTAAAAATACATTAGCCAAATTATATAGCATAATTACTAATTCTAAAAATGAGGCTTTTTTTATAATAACATTTGAAAGAATAAAATACTATTAAGTATATATCAATTATTAATGATATAAATATGAAAATAACTCCACATATTTTATGCTAAAACATTTGTTTTCCACTAACGTTTTTGCCAGGAATGTCTTGGGCACTAACATTTTATATATAAAGTTTTTAGTTACTAGAATACATATATTTTTTATAGAATATATGGAGTTACCCTTATTATGTCTTTTTGTATACTTGGTAATCTCATTAAGGAGCTTTGTCATTTAAGATTCCTTAGCTAGTTAATTGATAATTAAGAACCTACTGCAATATTTTCAAAGAGTTTATTTATAGACTCAAGGAACTTTAAAGTTAAAACTCACTTTTGTGGGCCGGAGGGTGCTCACTGGTTCTGGCGCCTGCCTCACAAGCGCAAGGTCCTGAGTTCAATCCCCGGTAACCACATACAGTGCTGGGCATGGAGACTCATGCCCACCAGCAATCAATACCACATACCACAGTGCCAGGCGTGCTGGCTCACGCCTGTAATCCCAGCACTTGGGAGGCAGAGACAGGAGGATTGCTGAGTTCAAGGCTTGCCTGGGCTACATAGTGAGCTCAGAGCCAGCCTGAACTACAAAGCGAGACCCTGTCTCAAAAAAAAACCTCACTTTTGTATAACATTCAATTATTTATTCATTATAATATATTAGCTAAAGTTTATGGTCATCTGAGATAAGCATTTGACATTTTCTGTAAGGCTGGTGAAGCCCTGTAGAATGCTATCTAATACTTTAAGCCACTATTACGAAGATAGAAATGAGAACTTGAATCTTAGTCTGTGCAGTCTTTACCAAATATGTATATATATTTCCACATAATCCATTCTTGCTTTATTTCTTTTAAAGTTTTCTTACATTCTTTGTTCAAGTAAGATTTCTTCATTCTCCAAGGGTCTGTGTAGCATTGCATTATTCAAAAGATAATATATAAAAGAATGGAACACTGGTAGAATGATTAGAGAATCTGATTGAAACAGTAGAACCTCATTCATTATTACTTGTCCTGACCCAGAATTTTTTTGATTAACTTTAAAAACTGGGTAACGTTGATTTACAATGAAAAATTTAAACTGGTCATCATCTTCTTACATTTGAGAGAACAAGTAATTTCAGATGTCTTTCTTTTGTTGCTTATGAAAAGAGCCAAGTAGCAATTTGTCTTTTCCTTCTAATTTAATAAATCGGTGTATCTTAGTTTAATTAATTTTGCTTCTTTGTAATTATAGTAAAATGTTTATCTTCACCATAGAAGTAAATGTAATTTTTACAAGCCATACATACTACAAAATAATCATTTTTCTAAAACAGTTTGTGAATAGATTATCAATTTATATCAAAAATTAACTAAGTTGAGCCAGGCATGGTGGCTCACGCCTGTAATCCCAGCACTCGGGAGGCAGAGGCAGGATTGCTGAGTTTGAGGCTTGCCTGGGCTCCATAGTGAGCTCAGGTCCAGCCTGAACTACAAAGTGAGACCCTGTCTCAAAAAAAACAAACCAAAACAAACAAACAAACAAAAATTAACTAAGTTGAGTATCTTTTTAATGCCAACTCTGAGGTAGGAGTCCTCATAATTCATCGTCTTAGTGCTTACAATATGATCTTACAACTTGAAATGATATGCATAAATCAGGAACTACTTTTATCTACTTTAATATATTTTATTGTAACTGATATTAAATACATTTTCATTATCACAATAATTCAGATATGGTCCACTTATTTTATTAACTTGGAGGTTTTTTCAGGAACATAGATGGTCAGATACCGTAAAAGCTAAACAGATGGATCATCTCTTAGGATACCCAAAGCCAAATCATTTCCTTTAGCAACAAAACATCATTTTTTCTTAATATGATATATATTTAGGAATTGTGTTCAAGTTCAAAATGCACAAACTATAAAGAGATGTAAGAAAAAATTCTAAACCAATTCAGAGCCAGGAATTTAGCTTAACTGAAGCCGCACTTATCTTGGAAGCTCAAGGTCCCAAGTTAAAACAATTCCAAATTTAAATTGATGCTTACCAGTTTATATTGAGATTCAGTGATATTTAATTATTCAAGGCTGTATCATTAATAACTAGCCCAGCACATACCTAATTACTGCTTCATTAAAGAAAAAGATGATAGAAAAGTTAAGGTACAAGTCTAATAATTATATTTTTTAGGTAATGTATATAGAATCTTTGGATATTGCTAACATGAATGAATGACTTTTAAAATAATTTTATTGGATGGCTGAACAGGGAGTAAGATTGTTCCCAAGAAATTACTTTTTGTCCTTTTAAATTGATTATTGACCATAAAAAATAATAAAAAATGTGAGACTGTTAACCTGCTATATCTTTAAATAGTTCAAGTTCATTTTATAAGTTAAATGACTACCCAGTTCTGTAATAGTATACAATACAGTTCTGTGGCTCAACAGCAGGAAGAAAGGGAAATACTCACCAAACATTATTGTCAAGAGTGCAATTGGCATCACAAACAATCCAACCAGCAAGTCAGCCACTGCCAAGGACATAAGAAAGTAGTTGGTAGCATACTGCAGCTTTTTCTCCAGTGACACAGCCAGAATGACAAGGATATTTCCACCAATGGTGGGTATTATCGCTGCAAGTATCAGAAGAGCTGCCCAGTGTGGCTTATTTTCCTGTTCCTCAGCAATATGTTTCATTTCTTCTGATACTGATTCTCTCTGAAATCCAGACCAGTCAGAAGAGATTAAGTCATCAAATGCACAGTGCAAAACATACTTGGGAATTGTACTTTGTTCAGACATTCTGTAAGAGAAAGCCATCCACCGTTTTTCTATGATTCAATCCAGTTCCAGTTTTCTGTGATTCAGTCCATGATCAGAACTAAAATGGTCATCTCCTTTTTTTAAGCCATTGTACTAGGGAAGACAATCAAAGCCAAAGCTGACTCTTTCTTTAAAAAAAGAAAAATTCATGGTCTCCAAAATGATCGTGTACAGACATCTGTCCATGTTTCTAGGTAAGATTTCTAAGTTTGAGTATTTTCTAGATTTGAGAAGGCTCAATGAAAGAAACTCAGTAGCTGGGGAAAAAAATCTCTTAGATTCTGTTTCTGTCTCCGTTTCTCTCTGTCCTGTTCACTGGATAGTTAACAGAATTGTATTTGAACAGATTGTGACAATTCCCCTAAATACAGATACGTAAATTGCTTTATTTCCAAAAAACAGGGAAATAGTGGAAACATGTGAATTTAGTCAACAGCCCCTCCCTTCTGTATAGGTCTGTTGTGAATTTGAATGTAGCCAGTTACACAAAAAGTATGTTCCTGATTTGCCTCAAAATGTTAATGATAGAGACACATTAATTTTTCAGTGGTTATAATAAAAACTATTTACCAACCCCTGATTGTCTTTTTACCTTTACTGTAGAAAATGTACAATGTAGAAAAGCCAAAGCACTAAAATAGTTCTGAATAAAATTTTTTGGTATATATCCTGGTCACCTACCTAGGAAATCTCCTTAAAATTATTCACCAGCTAGAAATCCTTATATGTGTTGATCTTCCTGGTTAGGGTTTTTTTTTCCTTACCGATTTAAATGCCATTTTTATAACATTTTAGAATTCATTTAGTTTGAGAGGAAAAAAATAGCCACTGGTAGTACCAAATAATTGGTTTTGGTAATTTTTATCTTTCATAGCATACTCTGGCAACAAGCATATTTAAAATTTAATCACTAAATCTGCCAAACCCGAACCAGTTCTTTTTCATTTATTTATTTGTTTAAGTCTTAATTTTTCCCCTTAACTCTCCACATCCCCTTTAAGAAAGATAAGCTAGGGAGATTAAACCATTTGTTTTAAATTTACAAATCCCATTAAAAATCTCTGCTTTAATATTTGTAAATTTTTCATTTCAAGTCCCTGAGGAGAAATAAAAAGATTGTGGAAGCAGAATTCTTAAAGATTAAAAACCAAAATGCCACCAACAGACCCTTTAAATTAGGTCCATATTTACCCATTACTTACCTCTCATTTGCTTGTGTCTTTGCGGCACATGCTGCTGACTGTCCGTTCAGTGGAGTCTCTTGCTGCTGTGACCGAAGTCCTCCTCCCATTGACTAATTCAGAGCCTCCAGCGCGGCATTTGGAAGCAGTGAGACAAACGTGTTATATAGCTGTAAACGTCCCAGTGAGGTTATTTCCTCTTTGATACATTCATTTTTAGAGTGCAATGGTTCATTATAATCCATAAAACTACGACTTACGTGCTCTGGAACAATTCATGACCCTTATTCAGTTTATAGTCTTAAGAGCTCTCTCTGACATTTGGGAGGGTTTTAGTAAACTATTTTAGATTAAGATCATTTTGTTTGGGATTAACTGTGCTGTTTTTCCTACTTGTGAAAAAAAAAAAGATATAATCTATAGATTCTAAAGCTTTTTATTTTATGAAGATTCCACACTTGTTGTTGTATAGAAATTTCCACAATTTTAATTTCTGGCAGTGAAACAAGATTCTTATCTAGCTTGTGTGCCTTTGCTGTAGGACACAATTAATTTGCTCCAGTTGCAGCCTTATATAGAAGAGTACAGGAAGGCCTGAAGTCAACATGTATACATTATGTTTCAGCAGAAGCTTTGTCACTGCCGGTTTTTAAACAGTCTCTAGGTTTGGGAATTGATTCAGCAACAGCTTTTTCCCCTCACAGATTTTACATTCAAGGCTAGGTAGGTAATAAAAATACTTTTTTTTTTTTTTTTTTTGAGACAGGGTCTCACTTTGTAGTTCAGGCTGGCCCTAAGCTCACTATGGAGCCCAGGCAAGCCTCGAACTCAGCAATCCTCCTGTTTCTGCCTCCCAAGTGCTGGGATTACAGGCATGAGCCACCATTCCCAGCACTGTGGTATGTGTCGCAGATTGCTGGTTGATTGCTGGTGGGTATGAGTCACCACGCCCAGCATTGTTGTATGTGGTTACTGGGATCGAACTCAGGACCTTGCGCTTGCAAGGCAGGCACTGGAACCTCTGAGCTAAATCTCCGGCCCATAAAAGTACATTTTTGCCTTATTTCAGAGAGTTGGTATGTAAATCTTAGCAGTTAGGCAGTTTTCTCTGAACTGTAAGACTAGCTTAAAGTGCTGAATTCTTGATGTTCCATTTTTAAAAGATCATCATAGATCACCAAACTTCTACTTAACTGATTCTAGGTTAATTGAGGTGTTTATGCCCCTTTTATGTTCTTAAGTTGTTTGAAATTTATATCCTTTGTGTTGAAAGTTATTGGAAAATTGTTTCTGCTCTAGAAAACAGAACTTCAAGGTGTTTGGTTTTTTTGTTTGTTTTCAGAATTTCCTGCTTTTTTTAAACTCGAATTCAATATTTTAGAAAAAGTACTTGCTTGGAATTATAGATGAAAACAAGTCAACAATATTCAAGAGCAAGCAGATTTTTATGTGACATAATTTCTATTTAATAATATGAGCATATTATTAAATATGGCTCTATTCTGAATCACAATTTGACATCTGTTCACATAGACAGGTAGAGACCTTTAAAACAAATGTCAGACTGAAAACAGCCGTACCACTACATCCAGTAAAAAAGACTTACATGATATAAGACTCTGTTATTTGTTTGGAGGTTTATTTGTTTTTTTGTTTTGTTTTGTTTTGAGACAGTGTCTCACTTTATAGTTCAGACTGGCCCTGAGCTCACCATGTAGCCCAGGCAAGCCTCCAACTCACAGCAGTCCTCCTGTCTCTGCCTCCCAAGTGCTGAGATTACAGGTATAAACCACCACACATGGCACTGTGTTGTGTGGTACTGATTGCCAGTGGGTGTGAGTCACCACTGAGCTAAATCCCCAACCCAGAATGAAGTTTTAATATTCCACTTCCAAAAACCAGTTAAATTAATTCCTACATAAAAATAGTGTTAAATGGTCAGATTTAGCCTCTGCTTTCACTATAACCAAAAAGCCTAATTAGTACTTCTTTTGAAGATAATACATTTTTCCCTGAAATCTTTTTTATTTTTTTGGTATCAGGAATCAAACTGAAGGCCTCACATTTGCCAGGCAGGCACTGCACTACTGAGCTACATCCCTGACCTAAAGCCATTTAAATTTATTAATCAGATTCTATCTTTGACCTAGAAAGTACTCTAATGTATTTTATAAGTCTAGAAAGGCCACTTCAGTATCAACAAGGGCATGATTTTTTTTTTTTTTTTGAGAGAGGGTCTTGCTTTGTAGTTCAGACTGGCCCCTCAGCTCACTGTGTAGCCCAGGCAAGCCTCGAACTCAGCAATCCTCCTATCTCTGCCTCCCGAGTGTTGGGATTACAGGCGTGAGCCACCACGCCTGGCTTTTTTTTTTTTTTTTTTTTTTTTTTTTTTTAGGCAGGGTCTTGCTTTTGTAGTTCAGGCTAGCGCTGAGCTCACTATGTAGCCCAGGCAAGCCTGGAACTCAGCAATCCTCCTGTCTCTGCCTCCCGAGTGCTGGGATTACAGGCGTGAGCCACCACACCCGGCAAGGGCATGATTTTTAATCTCTCATTTTATCATATCTATCAAACACTAACCATTCAGGAACATTTAAGGGCTTACACATTCATTCATTGACTATAATGTGCTCAAGGAGATACAGTGGAGAACAAAACCACTTTTTTCTGTCCTTGTGTAATATATAGCTTTATAGGGGATGCAAACAAGCTTATTGATGGTTATCATACAGAGAAAGGGAGCTCAGGCTAGTTTACTTCAGGAACCTGTCATTTCCCACTTTCCCTTAGCCTTCCTCCATTTTATGCAGAGCCTGGGGTGAAAGTGTAGAGTTTTTCACGCCTCTACTGCACATGCTCCTAGTGCTGCATGTGGTCTTTCTGATTCTGTTAGTATATGCAGGAGCTTTGAAAAGCCTTCATTACCCCACATATTTCTTTTCTCTTTCCCTTCATTCCCAGACTTCTCAGCTAAATCTACAGTTGAGTAAATACTTTTAAATTCAACATTTTAAACACATATGAAAAAGTGAAGTCATAGGTAACATTCTGTACTAATAAAATGTTCTCTCAAATACTGATTTCCTTCTGTCTTCTACCCCCATAAATAAAACAACTATTTGTCTGTAAGTTCTCCATTTGTGGACAATTACTTTTGTTAATATGTTCATGGAGACATAGAAATGAGCTGTATTGCTGATCAGAGATTAGTGATTTAAATGTTTTGCCAATAAATGCTTTTCCAAGGCCTGGGACGTAGCTCAGTGGTGCTGTGCCTGCTTGTCAAACGTAAGTCCTGATTCAATCCCCAGTACCAGAAAAAAAAAAATGATGAATAAAAAATAAATGTTTATCCAAAGGTAGTATGATAAAGTACAGGAATTACTTTTTGGTGTTATAAAAGAGTCCAGTGTTTTCTATAGAAAAGCTGAGATTTAGGGAGTATCATTTCTCTTGAATTCTTCCCTTCCTTTTTTTTTTTTTATGACAGGGTCTCACTTCATAGTTCAGGCTGATCCTGAAACTCACTATGTAGCCCAGGCTAGCCTCAAACTCATAGCAATCCTCCTGGCCTGGTTTTGGCAAAAAAAATAATAAATTGCAATTAAAAAAAAGGAAGGGGCTGGGAATTTAGCTCAGTGGTTCTGGCATCTGCCTGGCAAGTGCAAGGTCCCAAATTCGGGCCTCAGTACCACATACCATAATGCTAGGCGTGGAGGCCCACACCTGTAATCCCAGCACTAGAGAGGCAGAGGCAAGGAGGATTACTGAGTTCAAGGCTTTCCTGGGCTACATAGTGAGCTCAAGGCCAGTCTGAACTACAAAGCAAGATGCTTTGTAACATTGGCAAGATGGCTGTTAGCTACAAGCCAAGAAATTTTATTCCAACAACAAATCAGAATGTAGTTACTTATTTCAATGTGTATCCCATTTTTTAAAGCAAACTACAACTTCTTTTCATTAAAAACTGAATTATAGGGTGGGAATATATCCCACTGTTAGAGCACTCGCCAAGTATGTATTAGTCCCTGGGTTCATTCCCCAGCAAAACTTCACACGCACACACGCACTGAGTTATGTGGTTGGAATTATAGTAATGTTTGTACTTCCTGGTGCCTATACTCTTGTACCTCATGATGAATCAAAACATAACAGTTTTTTATAATATGAAATATGTTTTAAAACTTCAGAGGATACATCCTTTTCTTTTTTTTTTTTTTTTTTTTTGCTTTTTTTGGAGACAGGGTCTCGCCTTGTAGCTCAGGCTGGCCCTGAGCTCACTATGGTGCCCAGGCAAGCCGCCGCGAACTCAGCAATCCTCCCGTCTCTGCCTCCCGAGTGCTGGGATTACAGGCGTGAGCCACCACACCCAGCATTATATGTGGCAACCGGGGATCGAACCCAGGTCCCTACAGCTTGTGAGGCAGGCGCCGGAACCACTGAACCAACCCTCCGGCCCGGATACATCCTTTTCTTTGTTTGAGATAGAACCTTAAAGATACAGAGAGGAAGTGAGCTCAGGGTTAGCCTGACCTACAAAGCGAGACCCTGTCTCAAAAAACAAAGATACAGAGAGGGTGCTACAGAAATAAGTATTTATCTAATGTTTTCACAGTTTTAAGAGTGATTTCCCATGCATGATCATTTGGCCTTCTGGATAACTAGCCTCAAAGGAAAATATGCCCACAAAGCATATACTATGCTGTCATTTGAACCAAGTTTTTGAATGGTTGGGATTTTAATAATTAATAGTGTGGAATTAGGAAGACTAAACATTATAATTGAACAAAATCAGGAGATAAGAAAGGTGATAACAGCCGGGCGTTGTGGCTCACTCCTGTAATCCCAGCATTTGGGAGGCAGAGACAGGAGGATTGCTGAGTTCGAGGCTTGCCTGGACTACATAGTGAGCTCAGGGCCAGCCTGAACTACAAAGCGAGACCCTGTCTCAAAAAAAAAAAAAAAAAGAAAGGTGATAACATTTGAGTGGGATGGATACCACCTAGAATGGAGAATTTGGCAGAGTAAAAGGAAAGTTGGAAAAAGGTTGGATACTATCATTAGAAAGCATTTATACCAATAAATAAACTAATTAAAGATGACAATCTAGGAAGTAGACTTTTAGAGATGGGAAGAGTGGAGTAATCTGATAACAAATGATTAAAATGTATTATGTGGGGCCGGAGGGTTAGCTCAGTGGTTCCGGCGCCTGCCTCGCAAGGTCCTGAGTTGGATCCCTGGTAACCACATATAATGCTGGACATGGAGACTCACGCCCACCAACAATCAACACCGCTCACCACAATGCCGGGTGTGGTGGCTCACACCTGTCATCCCAGCACTCAGGAGGCAGAGACAAGAGGATTGCTGAGTTCGCGGCAGCTTGCCTGGTCTCCATAGTGAGCTCAGGGCCAGCCTGAACTACAAAGCGAGACCCTGTCTCAGTTAAAAAAAAAAAAAAAAGTATTATGTACATGTACCAGTTTTCCCAAAGCAAATCTCTCTATTCTGTCGTGCTAATACACACTAATTAACCAAAAGTCTTTATACCTACTGTGCTCCTAGGTATTGTACTTGTATTCTTTATATTTTATTTCTGTCAAGTCCTGTATATATGTCTGTGTGTATGTTATTGGAGATTGAATTCAGGGCTCTTGCACTAAGCTATATCCCCAATCGTTTCTTCTTTATTTATGAGGCAAGGTCTTGCCAAATAGCCCAGGCTGGGTTCAAACTTGAAATCCTCCTGCTTCAACCTCCCAGAGTGCTAGGATTATCAACTGACTTTTTCTCAAGCTTCTTGTTTATGTTCAATGTTCATTCCTTTTCCCCCAATGCTTATCTTTCTGCAATTAAATCATGCCCATATTTCAAGTCCCAATGAGTCTTTCCTTAGCCTTCTGTGTGGTCTTTCTGCTTCAAACTTCAGAACACTTAAAAGATGCTTAAGTAGCCACTAGGTATGGTGGCGCATTTTTGTAATCCTAGCACTCAGAAGGCTGAGGCAAGAAGTTCACCATGAGTTGAAGGCCAGCCTGAACTACCTGACAAGACCCTCTCAAAAAAAAAAAAAAAAAAAACCAGTAATAATAATGCTCAAATACCCTTATGAAGTGATACTCAATAGACACACTAATGCTCCCTGATTTTTTTTTTTTTTTTTTTTTTTTTTTTTTTTGAGACAGGGTCTCGCTTTGTAGTTCAGGCTGGCCCTGAGCTCACTGTGTAGCCCAGGCAAGTCTGGAACTCAGCAATCCTCCTGCCTTTGCCTCCCGAGTGCTGGGATGACAGGCGTGAGCCACCACACCCGGCACTTTGGTATGTGGCATTGATTGTTGGTGGGTGTGAGTTACCATGCCCAACATTGTACATGGTTACCGGGATTGAACTCAGGACCTTACGCTTGTGAGGCAGGCACTGGAACCACTGAGCTAAATCTCCAGCCCTAATGCTCCCTGATTTTGATTACCTAGCTGAACAATAAGTTGCAGGAAGAAGGCGAATGGAAAAGGGCTTGATGTATACCCAATGTTTTAATTATTATGCCTTGAACTTAATATAAGAAATTTTTGATGGGCTCAGTGGTCCCAGCACCTGCCTGGCAAGCACAAGGTCCCTGGTTCAAGCATGGTGACTCACACCCACCAGCAATCAGTACCACACACCACAGTGCTGGGCATGGTGTGGCTCACACCTGTAATCCCAGCACTTGAGAGAGAGAGGCAGGAAGATTGCTGAGTTTGAGGCTTGCCTGAGCTACATAGTGAGCTCAGGGCCAGCCTGAACTACAAAGTGAGACCCTGTCTAAAAAAAAAAGGGATATTTAGTTAAGTCTCTAAAATATGAATTTAGAATCTCTTTGCCTTTTACTGAGTCATGAAAATTTTAGTACCTAGGACTATTCACAAGAGATTAAAAAATACATGGATGACATAATATTAATCCTTGGTGCTTCAGACTTCTGCAGTAAAACCTTGGGTTTTATTGATTGATGATTAATTACCAAAATAGATGAGTTTTGGGTGATCAGAAGATTTGGGTGTCCAATTATGGGAAGTGTAAGTTTTTAAAATAAAAGTTGAAGGAGTAAAATGAAAAGTAGGAGTGAAAGTAAAAGTTGAGTGATAGTGGTGACAGCTCTAAACTGTATAATAACTTTCCAATGCCTTCTTTGGTAATGTACTACTTAGAATTTCATTTTTGGCTTGTAAGAATGTTACTTGTTGGGAAAAAATTTGCCCTAAAGTAACAAGCATTAATTTAAACCTATGATAACTTCAGTTTTAGAAACCTTAGAATTGTAAAGTTGAAAGAATCCTTAGCCAGGCATAGTGGCTCATCCCTGTAATCCCAGCATTCAGGAGGCAGAGGCAGGAGTATTGCTGCGAATTCAAGGTTAGCCTGAGCTACATAGTGAGTTCAAGCCCAACCTAAACTACAAAGTGAGACTTTGTCTCAAAAAACTAAAAAAGAAACCTTATAAAATATCTAGTTCTGTTTATTATTTCACATGCAGAGAGGTACCCCAAGGTTTTTGTTTAATTATACCTTGTCTAAATTGGTACAGGTGTTTAGAGACAAAACTGGAACTTGGATTTTAGATCTATATGACTTTACTATTTATCTCATTATGTATTAACTAAAACCTTGTATCATTATCACATTTTTAGTTATTTGCTCATTTTTATATTATTCCTATAAGAGTTCAAAAAAATCCCTCTGAGTACAAAAAAGAAAATTTATGTGACTTGCATAATGCAGCATAACAAATTTGCAAAGCTAAAAACTAGAGTTATGACCTTCCATTCCCTAATACTTTTTTTCTTTAGACAGGGTCTCACTTTGTACTTCAGGCTGGCCCTGAGCTCACTGTGTAGCCCAGGCACACTTCGAACTCACAACAATCATCCTCCTGCCTCTGCCTCCCAAGTGCTGGGCTTACAGGTGTGAGCCACTATGCCTGGCCCTTAGTAGGTTATTATTCAGAGCACCATACTATTTTTCTATACTGTTGCCTTAATTTTAGTTCTAAATTACTCATAGAAGGAGGCTCTGTCAAACAGTGATAAACTATGTATGTGGAAGTAATCCACCCTACCCTGATAGCAAAATTTCATTTTCATAGGTGTGGTTCTCAAAAACCTGGCTCTATTACATTTGAAATTTCAATTTACCACTCAGTGGAGTTTGAGGATAGAGAGAAATTTCAGCTTGTAATTACAGATTGGTGTTGGTTTGTGGTAAATGCTTTTAAATTTGACATGTACAGAAATGTCCACAAACTTCATGAGTCCACAGGCTAATGAGCTTCAACAGCTGAACATAGGCTCAAGATCACTGACTCACCAGCCTCCGGAAACACCCACTGGACTCACCTTTTGTAGTCGAAGCCTCCTCTTACCACTTCCAGCTAGCACTGGGACAGAAGAGTTTTCTGAAAGATGAGCTCAGATGCTCCACTGTCAAGTTTTTCTGTCTTTGATGCTACTATGAAGAAGATGCAGTTATTTTTATCAATACAAAAATAGTTACTAAAGGCAAAAAAAAGTCAGAATTTCCTTATTTTCCAGGCTTATATATCAGTTTGCTGTGTAACAAGGGTAATACTAGAGTATTTAAATTTTCCATGCAGCTCTAAAATATCCAGGAGCTTCCGTAAATGACTTTAGTCTTCAAAGCAAAATGCAGAGTGGTCCGGACACAGTAGAGCAGCTACTGAGTAGTGTCCTGCACCCTGGATGGCTGCGTCCCTTCCAGAGTGTGCAAGGGAATGACTGGAATGCTGGCTGTGGCTGAGGAGATCTGGGCTAGTCCTCTTCCTGGCATATGTTCTCTCAATAGGAAAAATAGAGTTCTACTATTCATAATTAGAATTCTGTGAGAGTTTTATAATTCTGCAATATGTGTTAAATACCCTATTGCTGGGCCGGAGGGTTAGCTCAGTGGTTCCAGTGCCTGCCTTGCAAGCGCAAGGTCCTGAGTTCAATCCCCGGTAACCACATACAGTTGCTGGGTGTGGAGACTCACGCCCACCAGCAATGAATGCCACATACCACAGTGCCAGGCGTGGTGGCTCACGCCTGTAATCCCAACACTTGGGAGGCAGAGGCAGGAAGATTGCTGGGTTCCAGGCTTGCCTGAGCTACATAGTGAGCTCAGAGCCAGCCTGAACTACAAAGCGAAACCCTGTCTCAAAAAAAAAAAAAAAAACCTATTGCTTCTTGTAACTTAAAAAAAAAAAATTGGAAGGTCCCTGAGTTCGATCCGGAACCGCATACCACAGTGCCGGGGTATGGTGACTCATGTCCGTAATCCCAGCAGTCAGCACCACACACCACAGTGCCAAGCATGGTAGCTCATGCCTGTAATCCCAGCACTCGGGAGGCAGAGGCAGGAGAACTGAATTCAAAGCTTGCCTGGGCTACATAGAGAGCTCAGGGCCAGCCTGAACTACAAAGCAAGACCCTGTCTCAAAAACAAAAAAAGAAAAGGAAATTTGGTTAAGATTCTTGTGTGCCGATTAGGATAAGTTTTCCATACCTCTGACTTCATTTTCTGTCCTATTTTCAGGACCCCTGAACAGTGCCCCAGTGTCGTCTCCTTGCTGTCAGAAAGTTACAACCCTCACGTGCGCTATGGAGCTGCAATGGCCCTGGGAATCTGTTGTGCTGGGACCGGAAACAAGGTAAAGCCCAAAGCCACTGGGGTCAGTTATTTCCTGGCACCAGACTACATTTTGTTGCAGAAAAATTCATATGACAGTTATAAAAATACCAGTGTAGTGTGCTCTGTGATCCTGACAGGGTTCCCAACGCTTATTGGTTTGCCTCAGACCATTCTGCAGTGCCTGTCACCACTCAGGACACACTGCTGAAATACGTATGTGACATGTGAACTGATTTTTGCTGATTTTCTACTTGAAATCATGGACACTGTCTTCATAGAGGAAGGGAGGAAGTGATAGGAGAATAAAATAGTTTTTTCCTTAAAGAATTTCTTTAATCAGATTCTTGTTTCGTTTCTAGACTGGGCATGGACTTTCTGGGGGTTCTTTAACCGATGCATAAAACAAAAAATGATGTATTGAAGCCATGTGATGTTTTTATTTTTGTTTTTTTCTTTTTTGAGACAGGGTCTCGCTTTGTAGTTCAGGCTGGCCCTCAGCTCACTATGTAGCCCGGCAAGCCTGGAACTCAGCAATCCTCCTGCCTCTGCCTCCCGAATGCTGGGATTACAGGCATGAGCCACCATGCCCGGCACTGTGGTATGTGGTATTGATTGCTAGTGGGCGTGAATCACCATGCCCACCATTGTATGTGGTTACTGGGATCGAACTCAGGACCTTGCATTTACAAGCAGGCACGGAACTACTGACCTAAATCTCCAGCCCATGTGATGTTTTAATATACATGTATATAACATAATTTTTAAATAGGGTAAAACGTATCAGACTCCTCAGGCATTTCTCATTTCTTTATGGTGGAAGCATTCAGAATCCTACCATTTTGAAATATGTAGTTATCTGGTGTCTGGCTCACTAGAGCTTCTTCTTGTGTGTCAGTAACGGCAGCCCACTGATCACTCATGAGCCTTTCCTGTCTCTACTCCTTCCCATAAATTGATCAAGTTATACTTGATCTAAAACTTTGACATAATCATGACAATTTGTCTCTCCTCACATACATGCACACATTGGCCATCTCCAAGGTGTGTGTGTTGTGGGCAGGGGACTATTAACATTTTTAGGGTCCAAAAAAGTGTCACTTTTGTTGTACAAGCTGAAAACTTAGTTGTAAATTTATTGACTGTTTCTGGGAATTTAAATTTTAATTTGCTTCACTTTTTCTCTAACAAGGAGTTTTAGTATTAAATGCAAATAGCTTCTGGTCACGTTTTAGTGAAGCTATGAATAAAAAATAGGTTTTTTTCACTGTGTATATAAGAACTGATAGAGACATTGTCCCCTTCCAATATTTTAACCCATTCTTTACTTTAACCTGCTTTTTCTTCACAGTACTTACCACTACCTCACACTTTTTTTTTTTTTTGAGACAGTCTCACTTTGTAGTTCAGGCTGGCTCTGAGCTCACTATATAGCCCAGGCAAGCCTTGAACTCAGCAGTCCTACCTCTGCCTCCCAAGTGCTGGGATTACAGGTGTGAGCCACCATGCCAAGCACTGTGGTATGTGGTATTGATTGCTGGTGGGGGTGAGCCACCACACCCAGCATTGTATGTGGTTGCTGGGGATCGAACTCAGGACCTTGTACTTGCGAGGCAGACACCGGAACCACTGAGCTAAATCTCTGGCCCCCTCACACATTTTTTGACATAAAAATTTATCTCTAAGGGGCTGGAGGGTTAGCTCAGTGGTTCCAGCTCCTGCCTCGCAAGCGCAAGGTCCTGAGTTCGATCCCCAGTAACCACATATAATGCTGGGTGTGGAGACATGCCCACCAACAATCAACACCACATACCACAAAGCCAGGCCATGGTGGCTCACGCCTGTAATCCCAGCACTTGGGAGGCAGAGACAGGAGGATTGCTGAGTTCGCGGCGGCTTGCCTGGGCACCATAGTGAGCTCAGGGCCAGCCTGAACTACAAAGCAAGACCATGTCTCAAAAAAAAAAAAAAAAAATTATCTCTAGGCTGAAGCAGGAAGGTGATCACAAGTTTGAGGCCAGTCTCGCCACATAGTAAATTCAAGGCCAGCCTGGACCATATAGCAAGACCTTCTCTCAAAAAGCAAAGAAACAGCCAGGTGTGGTGGCTCACACCTGTAATCCCAGCACTTGGGAGGCAGAGGCAGGAGGATTGCTGAGTTTGAAGCTTTCCTGGACTACATAGTGAGCTCAGGGCCAGCGTGAACTACAAAGTGAGTCCCTGTCTCAAAAAAAAAAAAAAAAAAAGCAAAGAAACAAAACAAAATTATCTTCATTTTATTAGAGAAGTCATTGAATATATAAGAGATGCTCTGTAGAAATTGACCTTTAATTTTTCCAGAGCATATCTATTCTATAAACAATGGAAGAATATAGTTGGAGTGGTTAAAATTCTTGTATTTACTGGGCCGGAGGGTTAGCTCAGTGGTTCCAGCGCCTGCCTCGCAAGCGCAAGGTCCTGAATTTGATCCCTGGTAACCACATACAATGCTGGGCGTGGAGACTCACGCCCACCAACAGTCAATACTGCATACCACAGTGCTGGGCGAGGTGGCTCACACCTTTAACCCCAGCACTCGCCTGTAATCCCAGCACTCGGGAGGCAGAGACAGGAGGATTGCTGAGTTCCAGGCTTGCCTGGGCTATATAGTGAGCTCAGAGCCAGCCTGAAGTACAAGGTGAGACCCTGTCTCAAAAAAAAAAAAAAAATTCTTGTATTTACTAAGTATTTCCCCCTTCAGGTCTTCAGTTGGCATTTATGTTCAGCCTCATAAATTAAATATAAATTGAATTTTTTTCTTTCCAGATTATTCTGAATTTAATATGCAATCTAGAGTGAATATTTTTTCAAACACTGCATCTGACAAGTTAATTCAATAAAAAATTTGTATTGCTTATGCTAAAACAGTTTGCTTTATTTCTAAATAATTTGTTATCTAGGTATCAGTACTTATCCAACTGAGTTTTGTTATTAAAAATCTGAAACATTAGTTTATTCTAAAATATACTTTTTTTTTCTTGAGACAGGATGTCACTTTGTAGTTCAGTCTGGCCTTGAGCTCACTATGTAGCTCAGGCAAGCCTGGAACTCAGCAATCCTCCTGCCTCTGTCTCCCAAGTGCTGGGATTACAGGCATGAGTCACCATACCTGGTATTGTTGTATGTGGTTACTGGGGATCAAACTCAGGACCTTGCGCTTGTTAGGTAGGAGCTAGAACACTGAAGTAAATTTCTGGCCCAGTCTTCCTTTTCTGAGCCTTGGAATAAAAGGTCTTGAATTGAGAAGTAAGTTTGAGGGGCCCAAGATTTAGCTCAGTGGTTCCAACGCCTGCCTTGCAAGCACAAGGTCCTGAGTTTGATCCCTGGTAACCACATACAATGCTGGGTGTGGTAGCTCATAGGCACCAGCAATCAGTACCACATACCACAGTGCTGGGCGTGGTGGCTCACACCTGTAATCCCAGCATTCAGGAGTATTGCTGAGTTCCAGGCTTGCCTGGGCTACATAGTGAGCTCAGGGCCAGCCTGAACTACAAAGCAAGATCCTGTCTCAAAAAAAAAAAAAAAGAGTTATTGGTAGCCGGGGATTTAGCTCAAGTGGTACCGCACCTACCTTGGAAGCAGAAGGGCCTGAGTTTGATCCCCAATACTGCAAAAAAAAAGAGCAAAGGAGTTGTTGGTCAAATGCAGTGGACAAACAATGGTGACAAAGCATGTGACTTCTTATGAGGCTTCCTAGAGCCTTTGTTGTGATGTGTACATTCCTAGAGCCTTTGATACAATGTATACTTTGATTTTGAATGTGTAATATATAGTATTTGTGGACCAAAGAATCCTTTTTTCAAAGAACTGATATTTTGAAGAAAATATTATCAGGAGGAAATAAATGTGAAATTATCTAAGAAAGTATTTTCACCTGTATTTGAAGGAAGTTGAATTCCTCATCAGGTTTTGGAGCCATGTTGGTCTAGATTTGGTACTTACGTGATTTAGGATGAGTTACTTAACCTTTTAAATTCCCAGATTCTTTGTTTATAAAGATTATTTTCTGTTGGTTATTATTGTTTTTTATTTTTATGATTAATAGGTTTATATAAACTGACACATATAAAATACCTAGTATTGTGCCTGAAAAATAATAGGTACTTGACAAAAGTTAATACCTAAAGAATACTCAGCTTCTTTCTTTTTACTTATATTAACCATATTGAAACTTAATTCTGAACTGTTGTGTTCAAGCAGTCTTAAATTAACTTGTTAGTGGACTGGGGATTTAGCTGGGGATTTAAACTCCTACCTTGGAAGCACAAGGCCCTGAGTTCAAACCCTGATAATGCAAAAAAATTAACTTGTTAGTTCCTTTTTGGACTAAAATACTAATTTCAAGTAACTTATTTGGAAATTTAGCCGTATCAACTTAAGGGCTTTTTTGTTTTTTAAATGTTTTCAGGAAGCAATAAATTTGCTGGAACCAATGACAAATGACCCTGTGAACTACGTGAGGCAAGGGGCTCTCATAGCTTCAGCTCTCATCATGATCCAACAGACTGAGATCACTTGTCCAAAGGTGAGACGTTCTTTGCAAGACAGCGCTTTGGGGCTTTTCCTTATAACTTACCTTCTCTTGAGTTCATTTTTATCTCAAATAGATGACATCCTGAAGAAACAGGAAGAAAGCATGTTAGCAGTAAGAAAATGGGAAAGCTTAAATGGTATTCTATAAGTGTTCTTACAGTTTTTTTTATCGCTTCGTTAATTCAAGTACATAGCCATACTTAAAAATTAGAACACATGGGGGCCAGAGATTTAGCTCAGTGGTTCCGGCGCCTGCCTCGCAAGGGCCAAGTCCTGAGTTCCATCCCGGTAGCCACATATAATGCTGGGTGTGGTGACTCACGCCCACCAGCAATCAGTACCACATACCACAGTGCCGGGGCGTGGTGGCTCACACCTGTCATCCCAGCACTTGGAAGGCAGAGGCAGGAGGATTGCTGAGTTCCAGGCTTGCCTGGGCTACATAGTAAGCTCAGGGCCAACCTGAACTACAAAGCAAGACCCTGTCTCAAAAAAAAAAAAAAAAATAGAACACATGGGGTAATGACATCATAAAATAAACCTTTTTTTTTTTGCCTCTCACTGTCCTTTTAAGTTATATTCAACAGAATGACTTATTACTTTGATACAGGATACAAATTCAAGCAGTCCATGACTTTCTGTCCATCATTCTGAGGCAATCAAGTCCTTTTTTGAGACAGGGTCTCGCTTTGTAGTTCAGGCTAACCCTGAGCTCACTATGTAGCCCAGGCAAGCCTCGAACCCAGGAATCCTCCTGTCTCTGCCTCCCGAGTGCTGAGGTATAAGCCACCATGCCCAGTATTGTTGTATGTGGTTATCAGGGATCAAATCAACAACCTTGGGCTTGCTGGCCAGGCACCAGAACCCCTGAGCTAAATCTCTGGTCCAGTCAAAAGTCTTACACAGTGCCAGGAATTTAGCTCAAGTGGTACCGCACCTACCTTGGAAGAGCAAGGGCCCGAGTTCTATCCCCGGTATCACCAAAAAAAAGTCTTATACATACTTTATACAGTATGTACAATCTCATTTTAAAAGCAAGCACATCCACATTCTCTGTTGGAATGTCACTGCCCTCCTTGGTGACGCTCTTGGGCAGACTTTCAAATAGCTCCCCCTGACCCACATCTATCCACAGAAATACTCTCACATGTTCCAGTCTTCTGGGTAGGATGTGACAGGCTCCCAGTGCTGTGCTTCACCTGAGTGCTACTTTAGCCTCTCATTTTTTTTCTTTTTAAATTTTTTTTTTTTTAAGACAGGGTCTCGCTTTGTAGTTCATGCTGGCTCTGAGCTCACTATGTAGTCCAGGCAAGCCTCGAACTCAGCAATCCTCCTGTCTCTGCCTCCCGAGTGCTGGGATTACAGGCGTGAGCCACCATGCCCGGCATTGTGGTATGCGGTATTGATTGCTGGTGGGCATGAGTCTCCACGCCCAGCATTGTATGTGGTTACCAGGGATCGAACTCAGGACCTTGGGCTTGGGAGGTAGGTGCTGGAACCCTCCAGCCCTAGCCTCTCATTTTATGTGTGGAACATTAGTGCTTTTATGGAGTGTTCCAGGTCATCCTTCTAAAGCCCACTTCTCCAGACTTGGAGTGAGGGAGAAAGACCTAGCCCTCCTTTCCCCAAAGTAATCGTCTTCACAGGTCCTGCACAATCCACACCCACCCTCTGAATAACTTCCTAACAGATTTTGAAGCACCTGTTTTAAAAATTCCCTCATGGTGTCTTTAAGAGTATTTGAACAGCCTTGTATTCTGCTTATATATATATATATAGGAAACAGTCAAAAAGTTGATAACA
Source organism: Thryonomys swinderianus (assembly GCA_004025085.1). Classification (NCBI taxonomy): domain Eukaryota; kingdom Metazoa; phylum Chordata; class Mammalia; order Rodentia; family Thryonomyidae; genus Thryonomys; species Thryonomys swinderianus. Next base: position 23,059 of record PVIC010020681.1, read on the forward strand.
GAAGCGAACCATTGGCATTCTGTCTTTTGCCTCATTGAGCACATATTAGTACGCCCTCATTTTCAGCAAAGTAAATTTGAGAAGGTTGAGAAGAGAAAAAAATCCTAGAATTTATTATTCTAATTTTATAGATTTTAAAAGTAAATGTGAGTTTCTAAGCAGGCTACCATTTTTGTTTGATTTATTATCTAGTGCTTCTCTCAAAATTATTTTCAAAACTGCCAAAATTTATATTGTCACCCAAAGTCTGGCTTTTTATCCTGTTTTTATAAGGAGCTGCATAATATATCATCTAGAGCATAAACATCTTTCCAAATACTACATTCTTTTTGTTGTTAAATACAGCAGCTATCATATGAGTAGCTTTTATTCCTGCTTTGATCTTCTTTTGAGCTTTTGGAGATTGTCCAGCTGAGTAACATCATTAGAGAAGTAAATTCAGGCTGTGGGATGCACTGCCTGACACAGTCATATGTAGTTATTCCCTGTGACCCCACTTACTGCTTTTGTATTGTTTGTGTTGTCCACAAAACATAGTTTATCATCTTTGCGTTATTACTCTAGGATTTCATTAATATTTACAGTCATAACCTCAATACCAAACAGTGGCAGAATCCTTTGAGGAAAAGGTAGGGTAGGCTGTAGTTTGAAAAAGCATTCCAGGGGGCTGGAGGGTTAGCTCAGTGGTTCCGGCTCCTGCCTCGCAAGTGCAAGGTCCTGAGTTCGATCCCCAGTAACCACATACAGTGCTGGGTGTGGAGGCTCACGCCCACCAGCAATCAATACCACATTCCACAGTGCCGGGTATGGTGGCTCACGCATGTAATCCCAGCACTCGGGAGACAGAGACAGGAGGATTGCTGAGTTCGAGGCTTGCCTGGACTACATAGTGAGCTCAGAGCCAGTCTGAACTACAAAGCGAGACCCTGTCTCGAAAGGAAAAAAAAAAAAGCATTCCACTCAGAAATTCCATGTTTAGAAAGAGTGAAAAGATATAGCAGTTTATTATTTTAATCATCGCAAGTTATATTGAGTGAACCTTAGCTGAGTTGAGTAGATGTCTTCAGGTTGTATCAGAATCTTGAGTACTGAACTAGAAATGCTGAGATGAACCCAGAGCCGCCAGCCTTTGACTCTGATACAAATTGGGTAGACAAACATAAACATGTACACACTGACTGCAGAGATGAAACTGTTTGACAGTGTGTCAGATGATTTTTCAGGCTAAAGTTCAAGTTCTATTTCCTTGATTCCTGTCATTAAAGCAAGTGATTAAAAAATGTCATGAAATATATTTATACCATCTTGATAATTGCCAATAGGACAAAATTAATATTTTTGGTGATGTGGAATATTCTGCCACCCCAAAAAAGGCAGTTAACCTCTGAAGAAAAACTCTCAAGTATGTGGAGTTCAAGTGTAGTTGCAGGTTTATAACCCAGTCCATGGAGTAAGGTAGAAACAGCTTAAAAGCAAAAATCAGACATCAATTTCATCTAGAACTCCTCAAAGATCTAAGGTAGGCACTGTACCACTTGAACTAATTCCCTGACCCTCCTCAGAGAAGTCCAAAGGAGAAATTCTTAAATACTTTGTGAGATTCACAATGGAAATTTCCAAAGAAAATTTTTTTCTGTAACTACTAATGTGTGTCACATCCTTAACATATAACTAGACATATTGTAGTTTTACTTTAAGAAGCCACAGTGTATTCTGCTTTGCTTATTCAGTTTCTCACTCATTTTTACAGACCCAGATTCAAAAACATTCACACATCCTTTGATTGTTAGAGGCCTCCAAGGGCCACCTAGGAGGTTCACATTTAACTAAAATGATGTCTTTTTCTATATAGGTCCTTGGGATGTTTTCTTTTAAGCCAGCTCTCTCTTTACAAAGCCTCTATCTTTTGTTTTTTCTAAATGAAATCTACCTTTAGCGATTTTTTGAACATATACACAATAGGCATTGTTTTTAAAATCAGATCAAAGATGACAATGTTCAAATAGGATCTGGTGCTTCACCTTGCCTCAGATCTTCTGACCTATGTTCTGATCCAGAGAATCTTCTACCATTCAAAGCAGGATCATATTTTAGTCAAGCTTGGTAAGCTTCTGTAATTTTAAAATAAATCACAGTTTGAAGAGATTAGGTTTTTGTGGGACATCATAATTCATCGGAAATAACCTCAAATTACTCTTTTCTCTCATTTCTAAAAGAAGATTTTTATTTTTCCTTCTATATAAAGTCTAGAGTTTGGAACATGATATTTAAAATATTTGGGGGGGGTATTTTTGTTTTTTTTCAGGCTGGCCCTGAGATCTCTATGTAGCCCAGGCTAACCTTGAGCTCACAGCAATCCTCCTGCCTCTGCATCCTCAGTGCTGGGATTACAGGCATGAGCCACCACACCTGACCTAAAATCTATTATGTTCAAGAAGGTGGATTTTAGATGTTCATACACAGTGGAGCACAAGGATCACAGCCTAGCCTAAAATCTTTTTTTTTTTGCTTTTTGAGACAGGGTTTCGCTTTTTTTTTGTAGTTCAGGCTGGCCCTGAGCTCACTATGGTGCCCAGGCAAGTCACCATGAACTCAGCAATCCTCCTGTCTCTGCCTCCCGAGTGCTGGGATTACAGGCGTGAGCCACCACACCCGGCACTGTGGTATGTGGTATTGATTGCTGGTGGGCGTGAGTCTTCACACCCAACATTGTATGTGGTCACCGGGGATCAAACTCAGGACCTTGCGCTTGCGAGGCAGGCGCCAGAACCGCTGCGCTAACCCTCTGGCCCCACATAGCCTAAAATCTTAATTGCTTTTTCTGTGAGATTATCATAACATAAAATGGCAAAATGAGGCTAGAGATGTGATAGGGCCTGTTTTTGGTTCCCAATACTGCAAGAAAGAGAAAAGAAAAGAAATAGGAAGTTAATATTATTTTCTCCAAGAAATTCTATTTTCTTTTTGGTGTGCAGGGCTATATTGTCCTTAACAAAGAAATTAAATCAGAAAATTGTGATTTTCACTCTGATCACCATTTGTGGTATTCAGGAAAATGGGTGTTTCACCTGTCCTCACATCTATAAAACAGAAGGAATAGACCAGTTGATCTCCAAATTGCCTTCCAAATTTAAGATACTGTCCTAATTTACTAAAATAATTATTTGCTAAAGTAATGAAAATTAAAAATAAAATGGTAGGGGACTTTTTAAATGATGAAAATTAGCTTTTTAAAAGTATGCCGGAGATTTAGCTCAGTGGTTCCAGTGCCTGCCTCGCAAAGCGCAAGGTCCTGAGTTGATCCCCGGAAACCACATACAATTCTGGGCGTGGAGACTCACGCCCACCAACAATCAATACCACATACCACAGTGCTGGGGCGTGGTGGCTCACGCCTGTAATCCCAGCACTCGGGAGGCAGAAACAGGAGGATTGCTGAGTTTGAGGCTTGCCTGGGCTCCATAGTGAGCTCAGAGCCAGCCTGAACTACAAAGCGAGACCTTGTCTCAAAAAAAAAAAAAAACAGTATTCCTTGGTCAGACATGGTGGCACACAACTGTAATCCCAGCACTCAGGAAGCTGAAGGAGGAGAATTGTCTTGAGTTCCAGGCCAGCGTGAACTATAAACTGAGACCCTGTCTCAAAAAAAATATTCTTTTAATTCAGTTAAAGCCTAAAAATATACTAGCCCAATACATGTTTGCATTGACTTTTTTTTTTTGAGACAGGGTCTCGCTTTGTAGTTCAGGCTGGCCCTCAGCTCACTATGTAACCCAGGCAAGCCTCGAACTCAGCAATCCTCCTGTCTCTGCCTCCCGAGTGCTGGGATTACAGGCGTGAGCCACCACGCCTAGCTGCATTGATTTTTTTAAAAAATTATTTCAGTATTAAATGCTTTCCTGTTGAGATATTGTTTATATTTAAATTTTCATCTGTAATGTACGTGCATAGAGTACTTTGTAAAGTGTTGCTTTTTCTAAATTCATGAACTATTTCAAAAACCTTTAGCACATAAAATTTCCATCCTATATAAGGCAATGTAAGTGCTCATCTAAAATATGTTCAAAATCAAAGGAATTTGACCTGCTGAACCAGAATAAAAGTGTTAAACCTTTAGATTTCTAAAACTGAAAGGAAATATAATGATAATTTAATAATTCTGTAGTTAAAAAAATAAGGCCTAGTATGGTAAGTAGCCTATAAAAGAATCATGTAGTCAGTTCATTATTTTTCACCATTATTTTGTTTTGACTGTGAATTGAATAGGAGAACAATGCTTAAGAGACATTGTTTTGTTAGTAATGTTTGGATTGTGGAGATCTTTAATCTAAGAAGGAAGGGTAGGATCCTGCTGCCATGTGTCAAGACAGTCATGCTTCTGGAACTGTAAGATGCCTTTACATATTATATGACCTGTGTGTTACTTCAGTTCTTACCACAGCCTGGTAGTGGCCCCTGTGACCCCTATAATGAAGCTAAGACTCAGAAAAGCTGGGGCAATAATACTCAGAAGCCAGGTCTGATTTCTGCTACTCTGCCACTGTATCACAGTGTGGTCTCTTGGACCAAGACACATAGAGAGGGGAAGAGATTCTGAGCAATTTGTGCTGCAGATAAAGTCATTATATTAGGAAACTCAAATTTGGTGTTTTCTGCTTTTGGCAGATTTGGGGAGCTCCGTGATCATGTGCTTCTTGAGCAAGCAGACCTCTTCCTGGTTGCTACCATTTGAAAGCACTGTTGGGAAAACAGAAGTGTAAGACACGGAAGGAACATAAAATAGTCTCCTTATTGCTACCCAAACATTTAAAAGATTCACTTTATTAAAAACAAATTTTATAAATATTTTAATAAAAGTAAAGCATTAATTAGAAGATGCAGAACAGAGTGAAGAAGGAAACAAAAATTCCCAGTAGTTTTACTCTATGAATCAGCACTTTCTCTGTCTCATTGTGTTCCTGTTGATACGAGTATTTATTCTGACAAGTCCTTGGAAATTAACATGTGCACAGGAGGAAAACCTTTGCTCTTTGTGTGACTACAGAGACTTCACACAGCGCAATGAGGCAGTTCACTTTACAGAGGACCTAAAGGTCTGTACCTGTTAGGAGGCCTGCAGGGCTGGGAGTAAGCAGCAGAGCTGTAATTGAAGTCTGACACAGGCCTTAGCTGGCCGGAATACACAGGCCTGCTGACTAACAATGATGCCGAATGAAATTGCATTCAGCATTCCCTTGAGCCTGAATCACCCCCACGAATGGGAGTTGAAAACAGAGATGGCATTCCCACCCCTGAAAAGTCAGCACCCATGATCCATGCATGGCACTGTTCTGCCTTCAAGTCTGGTTCAACCACTCTGTTATTTAATGGGGGATCAGGTTGTCTCCTTGCCGTTTGACCAGTTTATTGGCTGATCTGAAATAGCAGAGCAGACAAATAGAATTAAGACTTTTTTTTCCTTTTGCAGGTGAATCAGTTCAGGCAGCTGTATTCCAAAGTCATCAATGATAAGCATGATGATGTCATGGCCAAGTTTGGCGCTATTCTGGCCCAGGGCATACTAGACGCAGGTAAATGGTTTTGAGTGTTCCGGTTTATTTATTTACTTAAAATCTAATTGAATAACTAACCAAATCTTGTAACTATGTGACATAGTGAAAATTGAGTCTGAGGCAGATTATTCCTAGAGAAAATTTAGAGTCTGCAGTTCATAGAGATAATGTAGGTAGAGACGTTAAGAGTACAAACTATTAGTTTCAATCCTAGTTTCTTTATATTAATAGATTCATAGGTTAGAGAAGTTATTTTCCCCCCTCTTTCTGCTTTCATGTTAAAGTCCATCCCTAGGGCTGGGGATTTAGCTTAGTGGTTCTAGCATCTGCCTGGCAAGTGCAAGGTGTCAAGTTTGATTCCTGATACCCAAAGCTGAGTGTTGTGGCTCATGTCTGTAATCCCATCACTCAGAGGGCAGAGACAGGAGGATTGCCAAGAGTTCCAGGATAGCCTGAGCTACATAGTGAGTTCAGGGCCAGCCTGAATTATAAAGTGAGACCCTGTCTCAAGAAACAAATACTAGGGGCCGGAGATTTAGCTCAGTGGTTCCAGCGCCTGCCTCGCAAGCGCAAGGTCCTGAGTTCGATCCCCGGAAACCACATACAATGCTGGGCGTGGAGACTCACGCCCACCAGCAATCAATACCACAGTGCCGGGCGTCGTGGTTTACGCCTGTAATCCCAG
>PVIC010020682.1:0-29269 GCA_004025085.1 Thryonomys swinderianus
GAAAGTTTTGGGTACAATTTGAGTTGTTACTCCCAATTTATCTCTAGGTCACTCCCCCCTAAACCCAGGAAATGGGCTCCAGTTAATAAGCAGTGGTGTTTATAATGCATGCTTTGGAGTCAGACAGATACAAATTTCGATTTTCACTTGGCCACGTATATACTGATTGTTAGACTTTGGGAATAATATTTTAATTTCCTAAGATTTGGTTCACTTGGTTTTTTTGCTTTTTTTTTTTTTTTTTTTTGTGGTACTGAGGATCGAACTCAGGCCCTTGTGCATCCAAGGTTGGCATGGTAACACTTGAACTAAATCCCTACGCCTGGTTCATTTTCTTAAACTATGATGGGGATGTGAAACCAGATAATTTTTATGAAATATGTTAAGATCCTGGAGTAAAATTTGTGTTCAATAAATGATCACTATTATTAGTTCCATGGAAAAAAGCCTATATAAGTGCTTTGGTTATACTTAAAACACTATCTTACTGAAATGATTTGATTGTCTGGTGCCTTTTGATTCTTTTAGGAAGACTGCCGTGTGTAAATACAAATAAGGAATTGTTTGGCAGTTTGTTGAAATAGCTGAGAATATATTAGGCCAGGATCAGGAATCTTGTCCTGTAAAAAGCCATGCATTTTAGGCTTGTGGCTCCCATAGTTGTTACTCAGTTCTTGCACACTTGACAACTCAGCTCTGAAGTTTTGTAGCAAAAGCAATCATAACATTATCTTGTGTGTTTCCTAGCAACATTTTAGTTACGGCTGCTGAAGTAAGAATTTCATTTACTTTATCTTTATTATCAAATATTGTTTTTCACTAGATTTTTTTCAAAAATATGAAAACCATTTTTTAGCTAGTGAGCTTTTAAAAACAGGTAGTTTGCTGCATCAGACCTATGGGTTGTGTACAGCTTGCTGACCTGTTCTTAGATTGACAGGAAACCAAGGTGTCAGCTTGCTTATTTCCTCAAGGTCCAGATAAGGACTCAGAAACAGGGGGCATCCTGTGACCTGCCTGGACTCGTCTTTGAACTGAGCAGCAGAGCTGGAATTAGAGCCTAGGTCTTTTAGGTGCCGTGCTACTGAATTTTAGCTTCTGCTGTATTTTTTCTGGTTTTCTTTGTTCTTGCCTGAGTCCTGCTAATCTTGCCACTCATCTTGTTTGGTTTTCTCAGATAGTACATTCCCACTCTTCTTGCATATTGATTTCAACAGAGATTGCATTGCTTAGCAGGGGAGACAAAGTCAGATACCTCGGGGGTGGTGCAGTTAATAAGCCTTGTACCAAACCAAACAAAGCGGAAAAGGTGGCAAATAGCAGACTATACATATCCCACCAATGTCAGAATGAGCCCAAGGATCCGGTTCTCCTGACACTGTTAGGAGATGCTAGCTATCTAGTATTTAAAATATTGGCACAATTGTTAAGTCTGTGATGACCAAGCAAAATATGTCTAAGGGCCAGAACCACTCTGCACACATTAAATTTGTGATCTCTGTTTGAGGTCATCATTTCTTCATGGCACAAAATAATTATGAACTACAGATGCCTTGGAAAGATGTTCTCCTTTTGGGCCAAGGATTTAGCTCAGTGGCACTGAACCTGCATCACAAGCACACAGTCCTGAGTTTGATCCCCAGTAACAGCAACAACAAAACCACTCCTATTTTTAGGTATTTGTTAAAAAGATAACAAATTGAAATTTGTTAAAAAGATGACATTAATGAGAAGTAGTCTAGAAGAAGTGGTCAGCTTTATTTTCTCTGTTACATGGGTGGTTATTGTACTAGGAACAATACCAAGAGCTGACTCTGGAATTTTGGAGGTGTTTGAGCAGAGGTTCTTGAGTTTCAAACGTGCGACCATGTTAAAGCCTTCAAGAACTTTTACTTTTCTTTCTCATCAACAGAGTCAACAACCATGGTAGTTGATCTGTATGTTAAAAATGAATTTTGATGTCACTTTTTTCTGGTTCTAAACAATGAACGTGATCTTTTCCTGGGGTTCTGCTGCCTATAGTTTAGATCCAAAGGCTGGGGGACCCCAGCCAGGATGGGTGAGAGTGGCAAGGAGAGCAGCACAAAGTGTTGTGGAGGTGGTGGTAGTGATTTAACTGTTAGGACTGAAATCAGCTAAAGTAGAAGTTTCCAGGTTGTGGTGCTCAGAACGGGCCACGTTGGCTTCATAGTGATCACCTAGGAACATGCAAACTTCTGGGCCTCACCTTCAGAGGCTGTGTGATCCAGCAGATCTGGTGGGGTATATGGGAAGATGCATTTTGAAAAGCCACACACTGCGTCTGACAATGTGTCTCTCAAATAAGGCTTCCATGGGACATCAGTCGGCGGGGCTGGAGGACAGGCAAGCGTGAAACTCGTGCCCACTCCGGGGCCGCCTCTGCCTCTCACGCAGGACTGCCAGCATCTACGCAGCGGGGATAGACTGACTTGTCAGCTTGTAGGTCGCTGCAGTGTCAGTCAGCTCACTCACAGTTGGTGACGTGTGACTAGGCCCTGGCTTCCATTACTGTCCCCACTGAGGCAGCAGATATGCAAGTGATGAAGCCATCTTGGGCATCTCAGCATCACAGGGAGCAGAACTGCCCATCTGAGCCGAGCCCAGGTTTAGGGTTATCAGAAGTAGGAATTTAAGTTTTGTGGTGGTTTGTTAAGTAGCAATAGATAACAGAAATAGTGAGTGTAGCTGACATCTTATTTCAAAATAAGACCAAATGGCTTCTAGATCATTTTTGTTCATTAATCATACTGGGCACCTACCCCACTCCACACCTGGCATCATACTTTAATGTCCCAAAGCACAGCCTGCTAAAATCTGTGTTTAGGAAGTCAGGAAGATTTTGCCTTCATCATCACCAGTAATTAGCTCAGAATTTCTAACTGCAACAATGTTTTCTGCAATCCAGCAAGGCTCATTTTTGTTTCTTGAGTCCTCGTGACTCGTGTTTTTCCACTGCTTCTTGTATTGGGCATTGCCTGTCTTTCTTAGAGGGATAAACCACCTTATTTTTGGCTTCCTGTCTGAAGGTGCTTATTCTTGCTATCTGGTCAGAGAGCCAAAAGACAACTAATGTTACTTTTCTGTGTTTACTTTTGGAATGCAGACACTGCTGATGATTTTTAATACTAGAATTATTCCAATAAGTATTGAATTGGGTGACATTGCAAAGTCTGAAGAACAGAAAAAGCTTTAACTAAAGTAGTTCCTGTACATTTTCACTCTATAAGTGAAAATTAAATAACGGCAATACAGTGGAGTTTTTGGGTCAGAAGTTATGCACATTTTGAAGGCTTTTGACACATACTGTTAAATTGCACGAGTTACACCTATTTTTGTTCCTGCATTGTAAGAGACTGCATTTTCTCCCATCCTGCAAAGACTGGATATTTTTAGTTCTTGGCAATTTTAATATTTTTATACCAATTCTTGCTTATTATCCTGGTGCTTCCTGGTGTACAAAGAACCTTCACAAATATCATAATATCTCCTTTGATTTCCACAACAATGCCAAGAGTAGGAATGGAAGATTTTTTCCCCTGCCTTACAAAAGAGGAAATCAAAATTAGAGAATTCAGAGAGCTCATACAGTTTTATAGTTAGAAGATAGCTCAGAAAAGAACTTGGGTTCGCCGAGACTTCTCCAGAGCTCTTGGGGTTCTCTCCACTTCTTTCCCTGGGGAGAGAAGTGTGAGGGTCAGGGGCCGCTGCGCCCTTCATGGGAGCTCATCTGCTGGCACCTCTGGTGGGCGTGCTGATGTGCTCAGACTGCCTCTGAGCCCACTGGCTTTTCACTGGCTCGGAAAATCAACAGATTGTGACTTCTTCCTTCTAATGAAGAGGAATATTAAGGTCACTTCACAACAAGTGAGAAAGATCACCATTCTCTTCATTAATTGCTGCAGATGCTGTGACATTAATACAGAGTAGCTCAGGGTGGGGACCGAGGGCAACTGAGACCCAGTTGTGTGCCTTTTATCCACTGGCTGTGGTCTTCCTAAGCTGCCAGCCAGCCCTTAGCAGAGTGCCGTGAATGTCTTGCCCCCTGGCTCGCCAGCCAACCCTGCTAATGTAGTGGAAATGATAATTATTCCCAGCTTTGAATATTTCACTTCCTGTGGTCTACAGGGGTATTAAAATTGATTAAACACATATGCTTTGGGTAGGGAGCAAATCCAATCACATATGGAGTGATCAGTAAGACAGAGAGACATCAAGATCATAGGGGGCCAAGGCTGAGAGGGGGTTGGGGGTCCGGAAGTGAGTGAGTCCAAATTCTCCATTACAGACATCATGGGGGAGGGGAGAGAGGGGCATCAGATTTTATTTTTTATTCCTCACATTAAAATACAGAAAAAAACTCCAAAATGCAAATTTAATGTTAGTAATTTGTGATTTCCTTCTTTAAAAAATATGTATTTGGTAAAGACTGACAAGTTATGCCCATTAGCTAAAACTTACCATTTGGATACAAATGTATGTAGATGTGTCATGGATTATGAAATGGAAGAGTGAGCACATTTACAGGGTGGAATAAATGACTCAAATATCCCCAGGATTCAATTACTTTTTAAAAAAAAATTATTTTCTAAAGTGACTGTTCTATTCTGCAGCACTTCTCAAAGCCAAGAAATAATGTTCATCTTGTTTAGAATCATATGTTTAATTAATCACAGCTTGATTTTCCACACTGTTGGCATTAGGAAATGGTGAGAAGCGAATATAAACATGATTTGCTGTAGTGGGTCCAGAGAAAAAGTTTCTGAACAATCCATTTCTTATTATTTTCAACTAGTCTCTCCTAGCAATGAAGGAGAGAGGGTACAGCCCGCAGTTAGTTTCACTGGTACAGATGGAATGGCAGCTTGTGGTGCAGGCTGGAAGTATAGGTATCTTGGTAACAGCTCTAGTTATTTGCTGGGACTACGTTGTCGCTTTGTTCAGGCCTATGTTCAGAAAAAGGAGTCTTTCCCTGTTTCAGGTATAAGAATGTATGTATTTCATCTATGAACGGTAACTCATATCACTGAGCACATAAAATTTTGAAAATATTTTCGGTATTTCCAGTATTAAAGAATCATGCCGGGCCGGAGGGTTAGCTCAGTGGTTCTGGTGCCTGCCTTGCAAGTGCAAGGTCCTGAGTTAGATCCCCGGTAACCACATATAATGCTGGGCCTGGAGACTCAAGCCCACCAGCAATCAATACCACATACCACAGTGCCGGGCATGGTGGCTCACACCTGTAATCCCAGCCCTCGGGAGGCAGAGACAGGAGGACTGCTGAGTTCCAGGCTTGCCTGGGCTACATAATGAGCTCAGGATTAGCCTGAACTACAAAGCGAGACCCTGTCTCAAAAAAAAAAAAAAAAAAGAATCATGCGCATTGCTGTGAAATTAACACTCCCACGTTTTCAACTCTTGAAAATAGTTTTTATTGTTTGTTTTACTCTAACTCAGAAATGGTTAAGGAACAAAGTTAAAATCACCCTGATCTTATCATTTAGACATAACCAGTGTTCATATTAGAAATTTTCACCTTTTGAAATCCATAACTGTTAGACCATTGAAATTGTAAGAACTTAACCTTGTTATATAGAATTTTCCCATATCCCAGACTATTTTAAAACATACTTTAAGCCTTTTAAAATAACATTCATTTTTCTTGATGATAAAAATAGCAAATATTTTTATTGGAAAATACAATATACAAAATATAAATATAAGTATAAAATATTTATATAATATATAAATTATATTATAATAAATTATAATTTATTGTTATAATATATAAAATAAATATATTTATTTTAATATATAGAAGAAATATATAAATAATATATAAAAATAAATATATTTCTAAATATATAAAAATAAATTATAAATTATATAAATATAGAGAATATATACAAAATATAATATACAAATATACAAAAAGGAAAGATTATAAATGACAGAAGACACCATCTAATGACAAGTCATTGCTATTTTTGTCTCATTTCTCTCCTGTTTTTCTCTGCTTTCAGACCTTCTCTTTATCTTGCTCCTTATCTTTGCACACATATCTATGTTTCATAAAATCATACCCATGCTTACAGACATACACACACACAGATGCACACACTATGACCTCTAGATGTGGATGTACCAAATTTTGGACTGAATGTTTTATCATTTTTTTTAAGCCCCCTAGCTTGAAATTTCTGTAATAATATTGTAAAATCTTTAGAAATCTTAATGACTACATCATATTTCCTTTTAGAATTATACCATACTATATACACACACACACACACACACACACACACACACACCAAACTATATATAATCATTTACATTATTGACGTTTAGGTTGGCGACAGCTTCTCATGTTGTACCCGTGGCATCACAGTGGTGTCATAGGGAAAGACCTGTAGGCTCGTTAGTGCCTCATCCGAGGCTGTTCCTGGTAGGACAGTGCTAGGGCCAAGGCACACTTTGCTGGGGCTGCTCCTGAGCACTGCGGATGGTTTCCAGGATGTACCTGTTAGAGCACTGGAGAAGGCCGGTCGCCCTGCTAGCTGCCAGTGGTCTTCTGTGGTCCTTGTGCTGCGTGTGGAAGGAGCAGAGGGGAGATGGGTCGTCATTCTCAGTTTTAACAGATAAGTCAATGTCCTGAAAGAGAACTCAAGGCCAGATCTGCAAAACAGAATCAACTCATGGAAATGGTTTGTGATGCCAAGAGGCCGTAGAACTAGTAAACAAAACAAAACAAAACAAAAGAACCATGAAAGAGATGCAGAGCAACAGGTCTTCTGGCACTTTTGCCACCAGTTGGGAACTAAGGGGAGGACGGAAATAGCTGTGGCTTTGGAATGTAATTGCCTCGGTCTGTCTAGGGAAAAATGCGTGAGAGCTCCAATTTGTGGAAGTCACAAACTAAAATGCTTTGAAATGTACTTAAAAAAATCGAAATGCTGAGGTAGCTTTGTTCTCCAATAGCCACAATAAAAATTGGAGATAGTTACAGTCTTTAATCAGATGGTCAAGGAATCCAAATAGTTATTCTCTTGGTGTTTTTTTTTTTTTTTTAAGAGCTGAACAAAGATTCCTCAGGATGAATGTTTCTGACCCAGATTGTACTAACAAAGAGGAAACTTAAGCTTTTAACTCTTTGATGGTATTCTGTGCTTGAGGGAGATGCCAGAATCTCTGAAAGTGGACACTGATCACTAAGCGTAGTGCAGACACTGGTGTCTGCTATTCTGCAGCTGCTCCCGAGCCTGCTGTTCACATCTGGATGAATTTCCTAAGTCCTGGCAGCCTGAGCTGGTGGATATTTACTCCCACAGAGCTGTTAGCAGTAGGAGCAGAAAATCAGCTCGGATGCAACTAATAGCATACTGTAATAAGAAGTCACTAAGAGAAACAGGGCCTGATTGATGCTGACACCAAGGAGGATAACTGTAGTGATAATGTGATTAATATGACCATTATTGGATACAGACGTATAGAAGAGGCATATTTTTATCCTGTCTTTGTTTGTGCTGTCGCAGTCTTTCAGGCCCTGGTTACCCACATTAGTTAGGTTTACACAGTTGTAGGTAAACTGTGCTTTGTTCCAGTTTCGCTACAGAGTTGATGGAAACTCATTCAATATTGTTCAGGTGGAAGTTGAGATGACACCAGATGCCTGCCTGTTCTCTCTCCCTTCTGACAGAGATGCGGTTGTCTAAATTTGTCCAAAGTTTTCACAAATGGATCTTTTGGGAGGAGTGAGCAGCTGGATGGAACTGAGTGGGAGATGGACCAGTGGTGGCTCTGCAGGCTCAGTGGCCTTGAAGGGACTGTTACTGCAGTTCTATCTGTCCCCCCATCAGCGGCCTTTGAGAGCCACAGACCTTCCATCAGTCTTGAGTTTTCCATGCCTTTGTGACAACTGGACACACTTCTGCCCTTTCTCAGATCACCTTTCCCTCATGTAGATCCACAGGGGGATGGGAAACATCTGACATTCGTTGTTTACCAATTTTTCTTAGTTTAATTGACCTTTAAGGTTGGAAAGGATAGTCCATACCTGTGAATTTAACTTTCTTTCTATACAGATGACTTGTGGGAATTTGTGACTCTCTAAAATGCTTTCTTCACAGCAAGGCCTTGAATTCCACAACTGGATATTAGGTTAGAGATGGTAGCATAAGAGTAGAACTTGGCAGCATCTGATTTACCTGGGCTCACATCCAGATTTTTCCCCTCAAATAGCAGGGTGGTCGTGGACAAATTATTGAATCTTACTGAGCACAAGTGTTGTTGTGGTTAAAAATGGGGACAAACTAGTACTATTTTGATGATGAGTGCAGTAGAACATGTAAGAAACTGACATACGGTGATGCCTCCATGTACACAAGCTGTGCCTGCGTGTGTGTGTGTGTGTGTGTACATAGTCTGTATCAGTCTGTGTCAACAGCTGGACATAAGTTGTGCAGAAACGGAGACTGACAGAACAGCCAGCTTTTGTGGTTAGAGCTGTGGTCCAGGGAAGCCCTGGCTAGAGGAAACCTGCACGGGAACAGGTTGGATGTTTGCAAAGGATGTTTCAGATGTTAGCTAATTTATTACTGTGCTCACCATTGCTGACTTGGAGGAATCTTTTTGAGGTTTCAAATGTCACAAGTGAGAAATAGTCTCATTATTGCTTTCCTCTGAATGAGCAGCATAGCTAGTTAGAACCAGCAGTTTGGTATCTCTGAAATCTCCCACACTGTTGTTCCTCAAACTTGTCTGCAGAGGAGGCCAGAGATTTGGCTCAGTGGTTCCTATGCCTGCCTAGCAAGCGCAAGGTCCCAGGTTCAATTCCCGGAAACCACATACAATAATATTGGGCGGGGTGACTCAAGCCCACCAGCAATCAGCACCACACCCCACAATGCCAAGCGTGGTGGCTCATGCCTTAATCCAGACACTTGGGAGGCAGAGGCAGGAGGATTGCTGAGTTCCAGGCTACATAGTGAGCTCCGGGCCAGCGTGAACTACAAAGCAAGACCCTGTCTCAAAAACAAAACAAAACAAACCCCCCCCCAAAAAAAACCAAAAAAAACCCAACTTGTCTGCAGAGACTCTCAGAAATACAGATACTATTCTTTGTGCCCACCCTATCAAACTGTAGTGGTCTCTAGGGATCCAACAGTCAGCTTTGTGATACCACCCCTCTGGGTGATTCTGAAGTAAGTAAAATAATTCCAGCTTAAGAAACATTGATCAGGAAAATATTTTTGCTTGCATTCATTCATTCATTCTTTCATTCATTTGCAGCCCTAGGATTGAACTTAGTGCCTTGTGCACCATAGGCAAGTGCTCTACCACTGAACTATAGGCCCAGCCTGCTATTTTCACTTTCAAAAGAACATAGGGCCTGTAGCCACATAGGTTGTGGGTCTGGGGACCAGCCATCCCAATACCTCCTTACAGAGTCCCTGTAACAGCACTAATTGTGGTAAAGGAGGTCTCCCGAAGGCAAGTGTCCCTGGACTCAGCATCCGACTTCTTTATTTCTCTAGTTCTCTCATCTCATGGTCTTTAGCTCTTTCTTTTAAGCTTCTAACTGTCTAATTTTGTCATCAGAGGTAAATCCTCAAGGATCACTTTCTAAGCTATTTCTTAAAAGGATTTTTCAACATTTGTTTTAATGAGCTGTGGCATTTCAGCCCAACTGGAGAGATTCAGAGGAGAAGGCACTGGTCACCCCTATGCTCTGCCGTGGGGATTCCCTGTGCCACCTGCTCTCATCCCCTGCTACAGTCCTGGTAGGTGGCTATCTACCGAGGAGCCAGAGAGAGGTTCTGCCTATGCTCATCACTTTCCCAAGTATTATTTTTAAGTGAGCTTAGCAAGAAGGCCAACCTCACTCCTAATCCCCTGCCACCCATCTCATCTCACTCAGTCACGGCTTACACATGCCAGTCAGCACTCTTGGGCAGTGGACATACTCATTTCGTGCCATCTTGCACAGAAGCTGTTCAATCCCTGCCTCTCTCCTTAACAAAATAACATTAAAGATAGTAATACTGTCTCCCATTTCTTATGATATGTCAAACAACATGCCAAAAGCACTATGTCATTTTTCACTTAATCCACACAAACACTCTGTGAAGTATTATTACCATTTTAGGAATGTAATATGTACGCTTAGTGATAATGCAAAATTTGTCCAAGTTTGTACTCTTAAGTGGCCCAAATTAAGACTACCTGATTCCCAGCCCATATACTTGACGTATGTAACTGGCTCCCTGCATCCATGATTTGTTTCTGCATCTGTGGAGTCAACCAACTGTGGAAGGAAAGTATTTATAAAAAGAAATAATATCTATAAGTTTTTCTTACTACTCTCTAAAGAGTATAGTATAACAATTATTTACATAACATAACATTTATATTATAGTAGGTGTTATAAGCAATCAAGACATGATTTAGAATATACTTGAGCATGTAAAAGCTCACATGCAATTATTACCCTATTTTGCATGTGTAGGGACTGGAACACTCATAGAGTTTGGTATCCATGAGGGTTCTGGAACTAGCCCCCAAGCATTTCATGGAATGCCTGTATATTCTACTGGCTTTTGCAAAAACTTATCTGCCTTCTGAAACCTGCTCTATCCACCCCTCTCGATCAGCTACCCAAATTGTTACACTCCAGGATTGTGACCTAAATGGTTATTGTGCTTTATTTTATAGTAAGTGCTAACTAAGGGATGTGTGAAAAAAAGAGAAGGCAGAAGTTAAACAATGAAAGAAAAGAATTTTAGTTGGCTTCCTAACTCCAGTAAATTAGTTCAGGCCACGGGAGAAATGTAATTGCTGCTGGGCTGTGGACCAGTCACATTTGGCCTTTTATTTTGGTACAAAGGATTGGACCTAGGCCTTACATTGCTAAGTAAGCATTGTACAACTAAGTAAGCATTGTACAACTGAGCTATATCCACAACCCTCTATTTACTTATTCTTTAAAATTATATTCTGAGACAAGAGTCTCAAAGTGGCCCAGTCTAGCCTCAAAGTTGTGATCTGCCTGCCCTGGTTTCCTGAGTAGATGTCTGGATTACATGTGTGCCCCACTGTGCCCAGGTATTTGATGCAGAGAGCTGCAGTTGTCTTTGACTCTTGCTGTGTGCTTTCTGTTTGGGACATAGAAGGGCACAAGAATGAAGCAGATGTGTCTTAATGGTCTCAGGATGTAAGAACATGATGGATCACTTGAGAGAAGGGGGAATTGTACAGTGTTTTTCCTTTGTGAACTAGGGGCAAGGTTATAGAGGTCTGTTTTCAAAAAGCTGGAGACAGGGCTGGAGATTTAGCTCAGTGGCACTGTGTATACCATGGAAGCACAAGGGCCCAAGTTCAATCCCTAGTGCCACCAAAAAAAAAAAAAAAAAAAGCTGGAGAATGAAGAATGACACCTGCCAGGGCCACCATGTTCTCCAGAGTGAATTCTAAGGGAAAGGAGGTGCCCTGGGGACTACATAACTGGACATGAGGAAGTGGTAACCTGTCCATTTTGGAGTCACTTAGGAATTAATGCTGTAGCAACAGGAAGTGTGGTCAGATTACATTGGCCTTGGCCGGTTTGGTCATCTCGAGTGAGACTCTCATATGTGGGTGCTTCTGATCATTTATCCAGAAATACCTGAACATCTGGCTCCCCACCCCAGTTTCTAAGTGTGTGTTCTTACACTCCCCACTGGGGTAGGTTGTGGCATTTGAAAGAGGGGCCTGGGGCCTGGGGCCTTGGTGGGGAGGGGCACTTGGTTTGGAGTCTGCCTGCCAGTGAGTGCGTTTGGGTGTAGGGGCCTCTACTGCTGGCTCAGAAGCTGGCTGGGCCTGGGGAGAGGCAGATGTTTGTGGGACAAGAGCCAGGATGGCAGTGTGTTCGTCACTCAGCGGTGTCATATGCCAAATACTCTAAGATACCTTCGAGTACACACTCCTTGGAACTGCAGCAGAATCAATAAAATTTATATAGTGTGTCCGATAGGGTAGTTCCTGGGCATCATACCGTGTGTACTTACACACACACACACACACCCACACATGATACCACATCTCTTTCAAGGGTAAAGCTCCAGGGACAAGCTGATGGATCATGTAACTGAACATCGATTGAGGGTTGATGTGGGAAGAGAAGCTGTGGGGATAGTGCTTGTGGAAATTCAGCCACCACATTTACCAACACCCTTCCCAGGGCTTGCATGGCTCACTGCTTTTACCTCAGAGGACACTCACCAGAGAGATGGTCTTGCCTGTTACAAACTCAGTAATTTGAGCAGATTCTTTAGGAGCGAGTACAAAATGTATTCTGGCTCTGGGAGAGACTCAGGCACCCAGGAACTAGTTACGAAGCACTTAGGGAATGTAAAGCACTGTTCTAGATACCTTGAAACGCAGTGGGGAGCTGAATAGGCAGGGCTCTCTGTTTTGGAGTTATTGATACATAGACTGATAATAGGTAACAACCACCAAGAAAGAAGTAAATGGAAAGTTTATGTTGTAGCATAACATATACAGAAAAGACCCATATTGTGGAAGAAGAGAGAAAGTAGGGGCAGGGGCAGCAGGAGTCCAGGGAGCACCTGCAGTGTTTGCGAAGGCAGCTGCAGAGGAGCAGAGAGACATCTGACTGGAGGACAGGTCCGGGCACTAGCGTGGGCCACGTGGCAAGCACACCCTCTCATCTTTCTGTTCTCCCCATAATCTAGTCACATAGATTTTGGTTTAACAGGTCTTTCTAGTTGTAAATTAAATTGGTAATGACTCACGTTTTTCCAGCATGGAGTAGAGTGGCTTTTTCCCTGAAAAGGAGACCTGTTTGTCCTTGTGCTATGTTTTGAGTGTAGCTTGTCCATCCAGCGCATTGGAGGCTTGGTCCCCAGTGCGGCAGGGGCGGGACCCACAGGGAGCCCTCAGCAGGGACAGGGCCTTGAGCTGTTCGGCTTTCTGTTTGGAGTGGGCTCTTCCTCTCCTGAAGTTGCGCTGCATTTCCCACGAGGTCTTCCCCAGAGCCCTGCTGAGCTTGGTGCCGTCATTGAACCTCTGATGCTGCCAGTGCCGTTTGGGGTTGGGAGCTAAATCAATCTCCTGTCCTTATAAAGGTACCCTGCTTTGTGATGTTATTTACAGATGACTATACCTTCCTATGTCCGTGATTTTTCCATTACTGTCCTGCCTTCAACTCACTATAGTCTGGATTCTTCTGAAATTTTGTCATGTGTTTTGTCATGGCTCCTGTGTTAGACAGGCTGGGATTGGTCTCCTGGTGTGCCCAGTCCCCTGGTGCCATGCTGACAAGGCACATAGTTTCAGTGTCCCGCATGGCCAGCAGCAGTGGACTATCCTGACCCTGCTTCTCCTGCTTCTCCTGCTTCTCCTGCCATAGACTCCCTGGCAGAAAGCAGGAAGGAATTTACTTTTCTTACCTGTCAGAGGGGGTAAAATATTAACTTGCTTTATTCAAAGGGGAAATCGAATTGACTGACAGACTAGCGAGATCTGCTACTCATTTAACCCACCAAAAGATATTATATGGCTTTAAGCAGTGCTCGGGAGCACGGGAAGGTAATAAACTATGTGTATAAGCTCGGTTCTCAAGGGAGGGTGAGCTGCTGTAAAACTGACACTCAGACTGTTTCTTTCTCCTCTTTGTTGGGCCTTGTGTGCATGCCATGCTTAATAAAGCTAATAAGAAGGCAGGATTAGGAAGAAGAAAGAGGCCTATCAAGGAACAAAGCCTTGTTATTCCTTGCTTGTTGTGATACTCTTCGATTCCACTGGCATTTCGGCATGCAAGCGGTGCATGCTGGGCTTCAGGAGAAGGGCGAAGGAAGGATAGCCGGTCTCGACAGGAACTGGCAGTGTGCCCAGGGCCGGTGCAGTCCTTTGGTGGAAGCTCCCTTCCTTCCCGCTCTCAGGATTTCCAGCCAGTTCTCCAAAGGCAGAGCTGCCAGTTGGCCTTTGAGTGCTGTCACGGGGTGGCAGCGACCAGGCCGGGACTCCTGGCTGTCATGCTGACCTACTGCCCATCAGTAGGCAAGTGTTTTATAGTTGATATGCCCCTGCTTGAGTATCCACCTGGGCACAGCGTGGGTGCAAGTGAAGGACTATTTATGAATGAGTCTCCCCCATGCCTTGATGCCTCAATTTTCCCAACTGTGAAATGGTGCAATACTGTAGGAATAGAGTCCTCACAGGTCCTTGTACTCCTTTCCCAACTGCACATGAAAATACCTAACCAGAATCCTGATACAACCATGAGATTAAGTTTGTGGAGTTTACAACTCTGGTTTTTAAAATATTTTTGAGGCACTAGGAATCAAACTCAGGACAATCCCACTGAGCTACAACCTCATTCCTTTTTTATTTCGAGACAGGGTCTCCCTAAGTCACTAAGCTGCCCACGCTGGGTTCAAACTTGTGATGCTCCTGCCTCAGCTTGTCAAAGTGCAGAGTTTGTCCATGTGTACCACCATGCCTGGGTGAGCTTTTCAACTTTTAAAGGTAGAATTTGAAGAAATAAACACCAGAGAGCACTTCCTTGTGTTTTCTTGGAAACTTACAGGCATTAAAGTCCTGAGATGATCATATGACTGTTGCTTAAAACTTAACTAACACTGTCTACCTATCAATTAATCGTCTCTCATATACCTGTTTAGGTGCTTCTGTATATGAATTATTTTCTTACAACACAAAGTTGGCAAGTACTCTTACTGTCCCCATCGCACAGAGAAGCTAACCAAATCCCTCAGATGTTCAAATTCTGTTTCATGAGAGTTACAGCTGACAAGGAGCAGAATTTGGATTTGAACTCATGCAATCTAGACCCAGAAAATTCTCCCAGAGCCACTGAGCTCTTATGGCTTTCTAACAGCAGCTAACTGAAGAGGAGATTTTTTTTTTTTGAGACAGGGGCTCGCTTTGTAGTTCAGACTGGCTCTGAGCTCACTATGTAGCCCAGGCAAGCCTGGAACTCAGCAATCCTCCTGCCTCTGCCTCCTGAGTGCTGGGATTACAGGTGTGAGCCACCACGCCTGGAAGAGGAGAGTTTTTATAGGAAGCTTCAACATTTGCTACTAAAGGAAATGTTATAATTGTTTCTAGGTGATGGTTACTAGTTTAGAGCTTAGCACCTTTCTCTTCTACTGTTTATTTTTTTCTACTGCTCATTTAAAATAAATAAGAACAACTCAGATTACTAGGGCGGTGATTTTCTGCAGAGAACATGGCCATGAATGTTCCTTCTCAGGCATTTGTTTAGCTAACAATACAGGCCTTCACATTTATTGCAAAGGACAATGGAATTATGTGGAGGCCATAATTGTCACACATCTGAGGTTTTCCATCCACTGAAGAAACAAGAGTGTGTAGATGAACATATAAAGAGTAGGATGGGAGAGCATTTGGTGTGGGTCTTATTTCCTCATGAGAACAGGATGAAGCTGTACTTTGCCATATCTGATCAGTCACACTGGAGAACATCAGGGAAGGTCAGCCATTAACTAGGTTTTTCTTTTTAGACAGTGTCTCACTATGTAGCCCAGGCAAGCCTTGAACTCAGCAATTCTCCTGCCTCTGCCTCCTGAGTGCTGGGATTACAGGCGTGAGCCACCATGCCTTGCACTGTGGTGTGTGGTACTGATTGCTGGTGGGTGTGAGTCACCACGCCCAGTATTGTTGTATGTGGTTACCAGGGATCAGACCCAGGACCTTGTGCTTGCTAGGTAGGCACCGGAAACACTGAGCTAAATCTCTGGCTCCATTAACTATGTTTTAATAATAGAAATTTAAGATTCTTTTGTATAAAATCAGCATTTTGCCTCACTTGGAGGATGATCTCAGAGGAACTGGGATTAGTCTTCGATTTTGCTGTTGGGTGCACATGGAATAATTACTTGGAAACAATACCCTCATGATTAAAAAACCACTGCAGCTAAAAATACTTAAATCAGGAAGCATCCCAAATAAAAGACTTGGCAAAACACATCAGATATGACAAAAATTTTACTGGCAGAATGTAAAAGACGTATCAGAAGACTAAACTACACAGACAGCACCATGAAGAGCTAGAGCTTTCCTTGGGATCATTTAGCCCAAGATGTTACACATCTTTTTGTATCTGTACCTAGTCATATACATTCTTCCAGTGTAACACTCATTCAGGTTACTGTCTCCACTTTTGTATCAATTATTTTTCTTCCATTCTTGATATTTTTTCCTGTTAAAACTGATAAATTGCTGGCAGTGCATGGGCTTGAGGACATGGCTTTGACTGTGTTTAATTCTTTATGCTATCTTTTCTTCACTTTCTTATCTTCCCTCCAGCATCTCTGGATCTTAACCTTCAGACTTACTTCCAATTCTTGCAATCCTTATCTTATTTCCCTTCTTCATTTTTCTTTTTCTTTTCTTTTCTTTTTAAAAAAATGTCCTGTAAACTAGGTATAGCATCATTTTAATGTATTTGCTCTTTAGCAACATTTCAATTTATTTGATTTCTTCCCTCTGTTATGTTCATTTCCAAGAAAATCATCCTCATGGTAGAACAGGAGATTGTCTGTTTCCATTTAGGACTTAATAGATTTCTGCTTCCTGTGACTTCTCAGCTCACTTTCCCTGCAGCTACTTCAGATCTGTATGATACCGATGCTCACGAGGGCTGCCTGGTTTCTTGTTCTCTTTGAATCTAGCACGGAGCAAGAGGCCTGACACAGCCTGAATTCAGTGATCCTTCCTGGTGTTTCCGGTGGACTGATGCTGCCACAGTTTTCTTTTCCATATAAATACATTTTTGCTTCCCACCTGGGTCATTGCAGTTTGAGGAGAAGGCACTGGGTAACCAAGGTAGAGTGTGCCATTCTTTGCCTACGTAGATGCTCATTGTACAGCTGTTTGATTGATGATTACTAAGCTTTGTGAATATTTATGGAACTCTTCTTGTCAGAATATGTGGTGAGTATAGAGACTAAAGCATTAAAAATACTATGTTAGGAAGTTTACATACAGTATCACTAAGTGTCTAGTTTTGCTTCTAGTTAGACCTCTAACACCTTCAGAAAGGTCCTTGTAAATACTTGCTGATTTAATTGTCATGGAGAGTCAGATTTGGAGTATCTGGGCCTTGTCCTCTGGCCACCTGTCATGTTGCATGCAAAGCTGGGACAAAATTCGTCTGAGAGGTACCTTGCGTCCCATCCGGGGACTGTCCAGGGTGAACTCAGACCAACTCACCCCGTCTGGGTACAGGACAGGGACAGATGACACATTTGATACCCTGGTTGTTCTCAAGGCCTCACCGCTGTGATTCCTGTACGTGCAGCTCCCTCTTAGGAGGCTGACTGCTGAGTGCAAGTACAGAGATAAAAACCAAGTTATCCCGAGTGATTAATTTTGACTGCAGTGATTCCAGCAGACTTCACGAATAAGCTGACATTTGAGTTGGCCCTTGATATTGAATTTTGACAGGCAGAACAGCGGGAAAAGCAGCCCAGGCAGGTGAGACGGGATAAACAAAGGCGAGACCGTGTGAAGGTGTCTGCTTGAAACATGCTGAGGAAGTGGGGTGCTTGGGTGGGGTTTGAATATAGTTTTTCAAGGGCAGGGAATTACCTGAGGCAGAGGCTGCACTGGCCTTTTCCAGGTCAAGTCAGACCTTTGGCCAAGTTTTGTTTTGTTCAGCACAGGTTTAACCTTTTTTTTTTCTTTTTTTTGAGTTGCCATTATTTAAAAACAGGAGACTTCCCGTATGCATTTGGACCCCAGACTGCTCTGGAAAGAACCTAAAAACACAGAGCTTGCATTTCCTCAGGCAGCAAGGGGCTGGCACCCGGTAATGACCTCTTGACTGAGATAGGCAGGAGCCTCCGCCCGGCCTGTGAGCGTCCTGTCTACTTGCGGCCTCGGTCAGGTGGAGCAGGCAGGTTTGCACCCTCGTACCGGGTCTGACGCTCAAGACCACAGCGCGCTGGGAGGAGTGGTCTCCGTCTAGGGCATGCCACACTGGGGTGGCTCTGGGGAACTGGTGACCCTCCGAGGAAGGGAAGGTGGCCAGAGGTCATCCCAGGTGCTACTCAGAAGAAGCTTGTTTGAGGAATTAGGTCTCCGGCTGGTGTACCTGGTGGATTTTTAGAGACAAGGCTCAATAACCTTCACAGCTCCAAAGATCCCTTTTCATGGCAACCCATGATGCTTTATCAGCGTGAGAGGCTGTTAGCACTGAGCGTCTGGCTTCTCTGTTCTGAGGGCACTTGTGTGTGGTGTGTCTGTGCTTGTGTTTCTCCTGGAGCGCAGACTCGCAGCGTGCCAACAACAGTCTAGTTTCCTCTTCCACTTCCATTGTTCCACTCTCACACCGACTGGAGGGTCCTTCGACATGGACTTTGCGAGCTAACCTGTCAGTTCCCTTTTCTCCAGGAAAAGTGCCCCGATGTTCCAGTGCTGAGATCTGGAAGGGTGCCAGCGCCCCCGATGCCAGTGCCCGGCGAGGCACACCACAGTATGCAGTTGCCCTGTGCACTTTACAGAGAGAGGCCTGGGAGCGTCCCGTGCTTCTTACACTGAGGGGTTCCTAACTGACATAACCTTCCCTCCCAAAGAATAAAATGGAAGGTTAGTGAGTCTACAAGCTAATCTGTCTAATTAGATGCCTCTGAGCAAAATGCATAAGATTTGCATTAATTATCAACATGCAATGAATAGGACACAGAAAAATCCCAAGGAAATTTGCATTTTGACGGAGGAGGGGGTTTGGGGCTATTATCCAGAAGGTCTTTTGTTGTTGTTGTTGTTTTGGAGCCAGCTCAGCTGATTTATAGCACCGAAGACCGCCCGTTTATCCTTGGGCTCCGCCACAGCCACAGCTCCCCAAGACACCTGTCTGGGGGAGCACAGGGTGAACCAACTGCCCTGGACCCGCGGCCGCCGGAGGGTGGGGAGAAGCCCAGGCCTGGCCAGGTATGTCAGGCCGCGAAGCGCCGCCGGTTGACGGGCGGTCCCCGCCGGGCCTCTAGGTGGCGCCGTTGGACCTGCTGTCAGAAGCGCCGTGCGGGCTCCAGCTGCGCCGGGATTTAACAGAGAGCGAAAGTGAGCCCGTGTCCGCCTTGCTGTCTGTGCTCCCGCCGGCCCAGCCCCTCCTGCCGTCCACCGGGCGTCCTGTGCTGTTTAACCGCGCGCGGGTTATTTGCCTTCAGCCGTTGCGTTTGCGCCCGGCGAGCTCCCCGTCCTTCCCCCGCCGGGGCTCCCTCTGAGGGCCTCAGTTTCCCCAGGGCTGGCGGCGGAGGCTGTGTGACCCCTCGGGCAAAGCCTTGAGGGGCTCGGGTGTGGTAGGTGGCTCAGGACGGACGCTGATTCGCAAAGAGCCACAGCACACGAGGAAGACAGGGAAGGACGGAGGACGCGGGTGGGCGTCGCGGCCCCTGGAGTTTGCAGGCGCTGTGCACCCGCAGGTGGCTCCTCCTCCGTACTGGGTCGCTGAGGGACTTGCAGGGTCACAGGGGGCAGAACCGGCCCTGCGGGTCATTGTTTAGTTTCTTCTCTCTGAACAAACGCTTCAGTTGAGAAGCAAATTCATCCAACAGGATTAACATTTGCCACACTTGCCACCTAAGAATCAAGCTATGCTTAGGGCAAAGTAATTAGAAGAGGTTCCCTCTCTCTCTCTCTCTCCTCTCTCTTAAATGAAAATCCTGGCTTTATATCCACTCGAGAAACAATAAAATTGTGCTCTAGTTTCTTTAGCTTATTATTTTATTTGTTCGAGCCTTAGTGGTACCCTCCATGAAAATAGGTTGAAGACACTTTTTCTAGTGCTCGGGCAACTGTGGAAAATAAATTAACATGAGAAGTGTTATGCTGAGGCTTTTGAATGAAAGATCACAGGCAAGCGTTCATTTTTATCATTGTTTTAATAGCAATTTATTAAGCTTGAACCTTGGGGAGCCATGTAAAGATAGATGACTTCCTCTGCCCCCCGATTACATCTTTGAGTTTTGTAGAAGTTTATAAAGGATGAAATAGTCCTTAACAGCTTCATAAACCAAACTGTTACGCACGTTTAAATGGTTTTCACTCTGATTATCTCAACTAATGAATTTTGCCAGGCGTCTCTGTTATAGCTGTATGATTTATAAAGATTATATTTACTTTTTCTCCTTATAAGAACCTAATGAGACCAAATTGGTTGCATGTAATCAGACACTGGCCTTTTTCATCTCTTCGGGTTTTATTTACGAAAGCTTATTAGAGCAATCGTACTGAGCAACACACGGCGAGAGCGAGGTTTTGCCTAATGATCCCTAACAGCCAACACAGAACGCAGATAATGAAATGACAGGCTGATTACAAATGCAGGAGAAAAGGAAACACACTCAGGGCCCATTTCTAAAGTCCTTAACTAGGCAGAACACCCAGTAACACATTTCAAGCTCAGAATACTCACTTGTAGGGAGACCCAGCAGGAGATGGTAACCCATCGCTAGTGCACAAAGGCTTGAGTTCTGATCCCAGTAGTGCAGGCCTGGCCTACACGATGATGCATATATTGTTGTGTCAAATAATATCTGCAGAGGTGCAAGGATTTGAGAGTCCCGATTTGTAGAGATCAGCTACAGGGGAAGTTCACAGGGCCTTCGGTCAGCAGCTGCTCTGAAATCAGTAAGTTGGATTAGTATGGCTGTTGGCCCCCAGAACCTCTTTTTTTAGAGTTAACACATCCTACAACCTAGAATGATATTACTCAAGTTAAAATTTAAATACATGAGGATCCTTCCTAAGATATAAGCAAAGCACATTAAAACATCAAGGGCCCATACTCACCCTCAGTGCTGTGTCGTGCCTCAGGGCTACTGCTGGGAGTCCTTTCTCCACAGTGTCACACCCCTCCTTTCTGTGGTCACCCCCCCTTCTCTCCTTCCACTGCACGTTGAGCCCAGGACTACGTGTTGCTTTTGGTCCTACCACTGAGTTACACTCCTGGACCGTTTTGTTTGTTACTTTGAGACAGGGTCTCTCTGTGTTACCTAGGCTGGCCTTGAACTTGAATCCTCTTGCCTCCTTCTCCCAAGTAGTAAAGATTTGCTCTAATTTCAGCAGAGAGCATCGAATTGATTTTCCTAATATAATTTAGAAAGCTGTTAGGGATGAGGCATAGCTGGATTGTTTTCCCGGATGTCAACCTAAAATATTCGCAGTCCTCTGTAATGTTCTACTGTATTAGACTTGGCCATTCATAAAACTTTCTCAGGCCATGTTTGAAACCATTTATACATTTATTTCCTTTGTACCACCTGCTGGAGTAATGCCTTGATAATTTTATGTCCCTGGGCGAACAACTTCCTTGAGAGAGTTGCAAAGAGGCTCCTTCATCTGATATTTTAAGATTGGGTGAATCAGTCTGTTTTCATTTTACTCATTTTGCTGAAGAGTTTATAGTTTCAGGCGATGTTCTCTTCTAATGTTGATGTTGTTGGACAGCTGTCGGCTCAAGACCTTGGCCCTCCAGGTGTCTGAAGTGGTCACCTCTGGATACTCCACTGGGACAGCATTGCTTGTTATTATTTATCCAGGGCTTTCCTCTTTATTCCCTTCATCTAAATGAGGCCAAGGTAGATTGGAATACCCTAAAGTAGAGGATGAAAACAGGTAATAGGATCAGAGGATGTTAGAGGCATTATTATTGTAGAGCAAAGGAAGTCAGGCTCTGAGAGGTGAGGTGAACTTGACAGCTGGTTAGTTCGAGGCCACGCTCCTTGTTAGTGACCTGAGCTAGAACTGCGCTCAGAGACCGAAATTCTTTCCACAGACTTGCTGAAGGTCAGAGACAGCTGGTGTTTTGCCTGATGGGCTCCACTCCTCCCAGTGGAGAAACTCAGGATGTCACATTTTGAACGTGTCTCCTTCTCTTTTTCTCTGAGCATTGGTGTTGTGGGGCTCGAGTTCACTGCCAGCTGAGGGGAGAGGAGTCCTTGCTCAGGAGAAGGCGTCTCCTTCAGTGTGTTTTGGTGCTGGCCTAGGCGGCAGTGGGCTTTGCATCTGATTCTGAACCTGCGTTTGGCAGAGAGGGTACAGCCTGTCATCTCGATGATACCCTCTCCTCCCAGAGAAGGCACAGGCTTGAAAATGACTGCGTGACCTGATGATGGAGGGCTCAGCTAGGATCAGCGTGAGGGCACCAGAGGAAGATCTGAAAAGCAGAGTGCTCTACGGAGGAGGGTGCCCAGGACAGAGCAGCAAGGGAGGGCAAAGGAGGCTTTTTCTGTTACCATGTTGTGACCTATTGTTCTTTCATTGCCCACCCCATACTGGAGAAGGAATCTGAGGACTTTGCACAGAGCTACACCCCTAGCACGTTTTATTGTATTTTGATACAGTGGCTCAGTAGTTCACTAAATTGACCTACCAAGCCTGGGTTTGAACTTGGGACCCACTGCCTCCAGCTCCTAGAAGGCTGGGGTTACAGGAGTAACCCCAGCAAACATCCCTGGCTGTTGTTCATGTTTAAAAAGTTATGCCTTTCCTCCTGCAGTTCACTTCTTTATTTGTTTTGTATTAAGGTTTTTTTTTTTTGCTTTTTGGAGACAGGATCTTGCATTGTAGTTCAGGCTGGCCCTGAGCTCACTATGGTGCCTAGGCAAGCTGCCGCTAACTCAGCAATCCTCCTGTCTCTGCCTCCCGAGTGCTGGGATTACAGGTGTGAGCCACCACGTCGGCATTTTTTTCTTCTTTTTTTGAGACCGTCTTACTTTGTAGTTCAGGTTGACCCTGAGCTCACTGTGTAGCTCAGGCAAGGCTCGAACTCAGCAATCCTCCTGCCTCTGCCTCCTGAGTGCTGGGATTACAGGCGTGAGCCATCATACCTGGCTGTTTTATAGTTTTTAATCTTTGTTCTATTTCTCCACTTTTGCTTCTTCAGTGTTCACTTCCTGAACACCAGAACAATTATTTTGGGTTACATCATGAAAGTTCTCCCTGATAAACCCCCTGCAATGCTCCGCCTGCATTAGCTTACTTTATGGGGTCTTCCCATTTGTCTGGGCTGTTGGAAATTTTGAGTTGGAAGGTCACATCTGCTTCTTTTGCCTGTGGAGCACATAAAATGCTGTTTCAGGGCTTGAGCTCCTATTCTTTCCATATGAAAGATTTGAGCCCGAAGAAATTTATTTCTCAAACTTCTTATGTTCATTTGCAAGCATCTAATAATAAGAATGGTAGATGGCATTGAGAGACTTTGTGGATGGCAGAAAGTGTTTGCCCATGTATCTGTGTAACATGCAGCTAGTACCTGGCATTTCTACTTCTCTTTTTTAAATTCATAAGTGGAAATGCCAATTGATTTTCTAAATGGGCTTATAAATTTTATTCTTTAATTCAAGTGTCCTCAGTACAGTTTCACTGTACTTTAAGAAATCCAGTCTAAAATTCTAGAATTTACAGAAACCTCTATGATTTGTATTAGAAAAGGATTTGTCATAGGACTTCCTCTGATAGCAAAATCTTTTGCAGTGTTCAAGTTATTTTTATTTTGGAAGGTCACTTAATTTCTATGAAATATACATAAATTTGACTCAGGTTCTTATTGGTGGTGTATAATGAAAAACTCCATTCTCCTTGAGTGACACACGTCCTGGAAGGGCCTCTTCAGTCAGATGGGCATGTGACACACAGGTGCCTGCTGGGATGGTCAGTGCTGCAGGATGCAGGTGAGGGTGGGCCTGGAAGGTTCTGTCACCACTGAGGCCACACACCCCATGGGCTCGGTACTGTGATGACCTCGGCTGGCCGACCACGCGTGTATTGGCTCGGGCTGGCCCTGCCCTCTCTTGGACGCCTCCCCTACCTTGCCCCACCAACTCTGAAGCTCTGCCAGGCCCCTTGTTGCCTGAGCTGGTCACTTTCCCTGGGACACCTCTGTCCCACTCTGCAGGGTGAGCTGGCTCCTGGTGCAGACCAGCTGCGTGGACTGCCCGTGGCTCGCTTTCCTGCTCCGGAAATGGCCCACCTCTCAGCCTGCTCCTTCTCTCTCCTGCTCTCGAAAGCCCAGTTCCGGCTTCAGTCTCTTTCTTAGGAATAGAAGCACAGAGCTTGCATGAAGAATGAGAAACTACTGTATCATAGGAAGCAATCACACAGAACACAAAATGCCATTCAAAGTAATTAGATGCCTCCCACCCCCTTTTCTCTATTTCTTCTCTGTGGCTCTGCGCTGATGGCTGTTAATCTCTGCCATCCGGCAGACAGCGCAGCAGCCGGTGGCGGAGGGCGCCCAGAGCCATTTTCCTCCTGGGCAGAATGAAGACGAACACTTCCATTCTTGGCTGCCCGAGCAGGTTAGCATCTCAACAGCCAGGGAAGGGCGCCACCCCTGGGAAAGGAGAGAAATACTTAAGAGAGGCGCCGGTGGGGAACTTGTAGGTGATTTTCCCACTTGTCTGAGCAGAGGGCTGGGGTGTCAGCGAAGATGGGGAGGGGAAGTTTTTGTCTGTTCAGCTGTGCCAGGGAGGCTCGGGCTCTGCTAGCAGGTGGAGAAGACTGCGGGCCTGCCGGAGAGGACAGCTGGGCCGGGATGGGGGCCGGGCTGCGAGCGCCCGTCTCTCGTTCCCTACCATAATAGCTGCAGGACTCTCTCTTCCTGGGCAGCTGCAGGAGGAGTTGGAGAGGTTTGCCTCAGGGCTGCTTGAAAACTTGTCTCCTCTCCTTCTGCAACCAGAGTGTCTGGCAGCTGTTTTGGAGTGGGTGCTTTGGACTCGTGGGAAAGGGGAGTGGCCCAGGCGCACCTCTGCCTGTACTGCCCAGTGTCGGCCAGGCCTGGAATGCGTTTGTCCTGCTGTGAGGCCCAGTACTCCCCAGAATAGGACCTCTTCAGGCCTCGCAGGGAATTTACCTGCGAAAGGCCTTCTGAGCCGTGGGGAAGTCAGAAACCCGGTCAGTGGTGGGAAGGGCGGGCGAAGGGCGTCTCCGAGACGAGCGCAGACCCATCGTGGGTGGGCTCAGCCTGCTGATACCTGTGTCCATCCATCTAACAGAGTCAGGTCAGGCTGAACATTTTTGAAAGCGTAGTGCACACATGGTAAATGAAGCTATCTGCCGTCTGTCCTAGGTTTCTATAAGGACTAAGCAGTAGATTTACTATGGTAGTAGATTTACCATGGTAGGTTTAAGGTCCTAGTGCAGGAAGATGCCCGGGTTGGCTGCCAGGCAGTCCCACACTCTCTCTCCACATCCCACTGGCCCTGGGCAGATTTGCTTGTTGGGTTTAATCTGGGGAGCTGGCACCTTGTCCGTTCTCCAAGTTGAGCCTGCTCTGTTCAGCATTTTTGTTTTGTATCTGTCATTATCTTTTGAATGCAAGGAAGTTTAATGTGCAATAAACGTAAATGGACAATGTATACTCTTATGTTTTTTAAAATTCTCCATCGAGCCTGCTTTTGGCAGCAACTGCCCTGGCTTGCCAGGATGCATTAGTAGGAGCCCAGGGCTGCTGCCCCGTCCCACTCCGAGGGCTCCTTTCCCCAGATGCACTGGGCGGAGGCCACTGGGGCCTCCTCCAGCTCATCTGTGACAAGCACAGCCTCGCTTCAGAGCGCAGCCTTTCAGGGATGGCTTACCTCTCCAGGGAGGACGAAGAAGACCTCTGCACACCCGTCACCTGCTGCGTACACACAACTCGGTGGACAGAGTGCTATAAACATTTACTGAATTTAGATAGAAATTAAGGATTGCTGCCTAGATGGACAGGAACATTAACTCCCCCATTTAAAGATTTAAAAAAGTCAGTATTGAAATAATTTCACACCGCAAAAGCATTCAGTATGCTAACCGAAAATGATAATTCAATTTATGTTCTCAGTAGGAGTTCTTCTAAGGTAGAGGGATGTGAGACTATGCGATGAAATTGAGTCTGCGGGGGTCGTGGCTAGAGGGCTCAGGATTCTTGACTCTTGGGCAAGTGCATTGACATTCACAAGTCCCTGGTTTAATGTGCCTCCTTCAGTATCTACCTGACTACCTGGCCGTTGCTTCGAGTAACGTGGGAAAATTGTGATTCTGATTTTTGGGTGAGAATTCAAAGTCACCAATAAACAGAAAATCCATTTTCTAGGAAATTTAAACATTTCTGTTTGAAGCACCACTCAACAACTGTAAACTGGGTAATTGGGAAGCGCGCATCCATCAAAATCAAAGGGCTGAAGGTGAGTGGACACCAGGGGGCGCTCTGAGAACTCAACAGCCACGGGTTGCAATGATCTCTTCCGTTCGTGGCAGTGCCTGAGGAGACTTTCAGGCATCACTAGACAGATCCCTGTACCTACTGCGCAAATGATCTTCAGCTTTCCTGAGGAAGGAAGACAGCTTGGAGACTCCAGAAGTGTTCCCAACATTAAAAAATGTGTACCCCTAGCATCCTAGTGGTCTGTCATGTTTTTCCAACTCAGAATTAAAATGAGTACCTAGAAAGTAAGAGTTCCTACTTCAGACTTTTTTTTCAAACAAAGGTTTTATACACAGGTGGAAATTCACATACCCAATCTTGTGGGACAGTTCAGAATCAAAACACAGGTGCATATAAATAGTAAATATGTATATATGTATGTATGTATATATATATATATATATATATATATATGAGAGAGACTATAGTATTATATAAATAACTCAGTTATTTCATCTTGACTGGATTAAGAGACAAGCATGTGTTAGACTAGTAAAGCATCCTAAATTTTTGCAGTTATTGTACCTTCACTTAAGGCGTCTGGCTGGGTCACTGGGAGCTACCTGGGGACCCTGTTTGGCCCCTAGCCTGCTACTCTCAGGGCTGCTCCCTGCTCTCCTTCCCAGCCACAGGAATGAAGCCACGCGCTCCTACTCTAAGGTTCCTGCCTTACATCCCCGTGACTGGAGTCGGACCTTTCCCAAACCACGAGCCAAATAACTTCCAAGTTGTGGGTGGCAGGTATTTTGTCCCATGAAACACGAATGATTTTCATGTTTAAATGGATCTCAAACTTGAGGTATTTCATTGTATGTGAGAAAATAATATAAAATCTGAAAAAATTCAAGGAGTGCCACGTCTTTTCTGGAGTGTTTTGGATAAGGGATTGTCAAGGTGATTTGAGAAACAATTTATACACCACACAATTCTGCCATTTAAAGTGTACGGTTTACTGCCTTGCATTGTATTCTCAGGGCTGGAGCCCATTACCACACCCACTTTAAGAACATTTGTATCACGCCCTTGTCAGCAGTCACTCCTCATCTACTGGTATTTGCTAATCTCCTTTCTGTCTCTGTAGATTTGCTGTTCTGGAATCACATGTTCCATATAAATGGGATCATAATCGTTTCTGAATGATTTATTTAGCACAAAATTTTCAAGGCTCAGCTGTGTTTCAGCACATGGATAAACTATTCAACAGCTGGACTGTTTACATTTTTTTAGCTTTTATCAAAATACCAATATGAACATTTGTGTGCAAGTTTTTGTGTAGATGTCTTTGTTTCTCTTATATATATCAAGTTTATGTGGTATTTCTAGGTTTAACTTAAAAATTTATTTATTTTAAATTTTTTGATTAGCGCATATTAAATGTATATATTGGGGTAGGGATATATAACTTCGTGGTAGAGCAGATGCCTAGCATATGCGAGAACTTTGGTTTGATTCCTAGCACAGAAAAAAAAACCCTATATACTAATGGGGTTAAATGTGGTATTTCTTTACATGGATATAATATACACTCATCAAATTAAGCTTCCTTTTTTCTCCCCCATCGCATGTACCAAACTAGTATTAACTGTTCTATATTGGGGCAACTTTTCTTTCTCTTTGTTTTAAAATTCTACACATACAAGAGAACTTTGGTACACGTTTTTCTGTGTCTGTATCCTTTGTCTTTGCAGCTGAGTAATACCCCGTTGCTGCCATGTACAGCGCTTACTTTATTCATTCATCCGTGGATATAAACCTAAGTTGAACACCTATTTTAGCTTTTGTGAATATTGCTATAAGAGACACAGGCAGTTTCCTCTTGGGTATAGTGATGTCATTTCTGCTGGATATGTGCCCCAAATGCCATAGCTGGTTGTATGGTAGATGTGTTTTTCTGTTTCTGGGGAGCCCCCCTATGGTTTCCGCCAGCAGAGTAAGAGAACTCTTTTTCTTCTCATCCCGAGAAATCGTCAGAGTGTTTTCCAAGTGGCTTCGTCTGGTGCATCCCCAGCAGCAGGTCAGAGGACTGCGGTTCCTTTGCATTCTCACACGCCTCTGCTCTGTCTTTGCGTTGCAGCCGTGGTAGTGGGGACAAGCGATGCCTTGCTGTGGTGCTGACTTGCATTTCTGGAGGGGCTCATGACTGTGTCTTTTCATGTGAGTATTGGCCATTTGCTTTTCAGGGCCATATGTATATGTCCTTTTAAAAAATGTCTTGAGATCCTCTTCCCATTTTAAAATTGAGTTATTTTTCTGTTGAGTCTTCAAGTTCTTTTTTATATTCTAGATATAATTCCCTTATATATAAAATATGGAAATATTTTCACTTACTCTGAAGTTGGGTTTCTCGCTTGGTTGAGGACATCATTTGGAGCATAAAAGTTTTAAATTTTGATATGTCCAATTTAGCCAGTTTTTCCTTTATTGCTTGGGCTTTTCGTGATGTATTCTGGATCTGTAAGAAATAAGGAACTCCCAGTTCAAGTAGGATGGATGTATTTCAAACAAGAGCAAGACCATGTGGTGAACAATGTTTATCTACTTCACTGAATAAACAGGTTTCTGTTTTGTGAAAAATTTTACTTTTAAAAGCTTCTGTGGTTGAACATATTTTAGATTTACACAAATATTTTATTTGTACTTATTATACCTTCATGTAAAGAGAGAGGAAAGTGTTACCAATATTATTACATTATTTTTTAATACTTTTCTTATTATGTATTTGCCATAATATTGATCAATTAATCATAGGGAATTTGTACCTGTACATAATATATCATTTTTTTTTTTTTGAGACAGGGTCTTGCTTTGTAGTTCAGGCTGGCTCTGAGCTCACTATGTAGCCCAGGCAAGCCTCGAACTCAGCAATCCTCCTGCCTCTGCCTCCCGAGTGTTGGGATGACAGGCATGAGCCACCACGCCCGGCACTGTGGTATGTGGTATTGATTGCTGGTGGGCATGAATCACCACACCCAGCATTGTATGTGGTCACTGGGATTGAACTCAGGACCTTGCGCTTGTGAGGCAGGC
>PVIC010020683.1:0-29234 GCA_004025085.1 Thryonomys swinderianus
CCTGTTCGCTTACTTTTAGTCACCACAGTGCATTCTGGAGGTGGTGGTGAAAACTGTGCTCATTTCTTATATTTGGAGCAAATCCAAAAATAGTAGCTTACATGTCTGATCTTTCCATATAAATCAGATCCTTCATAGATATCTGGGAGATAAAAAGACCAATTCTGCCCAAACAGATGCTCGGTTATTTAACTAGTACACATCAATGACTTGGGTGCTCTGAACTGGTGATGGCCTGGTTGTTGTAGTACAGACCCCCTTGGCAGTCTGAATCCTCACAAATTAGCAGCTCTAGATCTTTTTGTTTTGTTTTTTTGTTTTTTTTTTGAGACAGGGTCTCGCTTTGTAGTTCAGGCTGGCTCTGAGCTCACTATAGTCCAGGCAAGCCTGGAACTCAGCAATCCTCCTGCCTCTGGCTCCCGAGTGCTGGGATTACAGGCGTGAGCTACCACGCCCCGGCATAGTGGTATGTGGTATTGATTGCTGGTGGGCATGGGTCTCCACGCCCAACATTGTATGTGGTTTCTGGGGATCGAACTCAGGACCTTGAGCTTGCGAGGTAGGCGCCGGAACCTCTGAGCTAACCCTCCGGCCCATAGCAGCTCTAGATCTTGAAGGTAGCTCATTTGGGCAGCAACTGCAGCAAGGCAGGGCAGGGGAGGGGAAAGGGTTGGTCTGTTCTCTCATGGGAGGCTGCAGCTTGGGGCGGGGGGATGAATAGTAATGGAACTGTCCCAGCTCATTCCGAGGCGGCGATATCCACTGCGACATGCCAGGATAAACTCAACCCATGTCTTGGGAAAGGAAGATGGTGCCAGTCCCCACCTCCCCTCCTGGAGACCCTGGGGTATGAAAATGTTTTTCCTCCTTCCTCCTCTCCTGCTCCCAGCCTCTCCTATTGGAGAGGTGGCTTTGCAAGGCACTTCCAAAAAGACTAAGGACACTAATCTCTGAAGACAGCTCCGCTTGGTGTCCGATTCCTGTTGTGTAGCCAAAGAGCTTTGTGTACCATCTGGCCCTGTCAGCCCTCTTTGAGGTGGCTGGGTCAATGGCGAGGTCCACTGTCAACACCAACTGCATGCTATTGTTAAACACGCTTTAGGTACTCTAACCTGTCATTCCTCCATCATGATTGTCCGCATAACCAGGTCAAAGGTGCCCGTTGGGATATATTTTTCCCAGCCTGAATGACGCAGGCCAGTGCAAGAGCAGCATCTCAGGGCAGCAGCCTGCCGCTTGGTCTCTGCCCACCTGGCACAAGGGACATTGCTTTGAAGAAGAAATTTATTAAGGTGTTGGATTTCAGCTCTGTGGCCAGGCTCAGGGCCCAGGCCGAGGAGTGCTTCTCCGAGTAGGGTGACTTGGCAGAGCAGCGCATTTCTCTGCTCCTTATCTTCCTTCCCGTTCTGTTGCCCTCTGGACAAGAGGGAGGAGAGTGGAGGGTAGACTCACTGCCCGTGACAAATGCATGCATTTTAATACAGGGTCCTCGGGGCCACCATTCTTGTACTTTGTATCCTGGCACAATGTTAAGATACGGGCAAGAATATCTGTGGGTATTTGAGTGAACAACAGCTGGGTAGAGGCAACATCTTCACCAGAAAATAGATGCCACCCTCTTTCTTCTGCATGCCAAATGCAATGCATTAGCTCTGTCATCTCGTGGAAGCCCCCAGACAGCTCAGTCCGTGAGTCAGGACAGTAAAACTCAGAGCAGTCATGTGATCCAACCAACCTAACCCCAACAGGAAGTGCACAGCTGAGATTTATCTCTCTGTCTGGCTTCCACGCTTATGGTCTGCTCCGTGTCTCTTTCCTTTTCTCTGTCTCTGTCTCTCCCTCTCCCTCCTCTTTTGAACAGGATTTTGTAATGGAGTTCAGGCTGACCTTGAACTCACTGTGGAGCCCAGGCTGGTCTTGACTCATGGAGATCCTCCCAAGAGCTGGGATTACAGAGTGTACCACTGCGCTGGGCTACACGGTCCCTTTATTTTTTTCATCTAGGATTCTGCTTTTGGTGTTCCTCATGCAAAAACTATTGTGGAAAGTCAGGGAGGGGACAGGGAAGGCCACCAAAATGATATCCAACACACATTTAAATTATCAGTGCATGCGCATAGACCTGGTAAAGTTCACACAGAGAATGAGTAGTGAGTGGGGAAAGGGAAAGAGGGTAAAATACTTGGTGGATACTCATGTGCGCTTCTAACATATTCTTGCACGTGAAAAGAAGAGAGAGATCAGCACGCAAAATAAATGAGAACGCTTTGGTGTTCAAAACCGCAATGATGTACCACTCAGGCCCATTGAATGGTTGTTATATTTAAGACAAAAGGAAAATAAGAAGTGCCGAATACAAGTTTGTGGGGAAACTGGACCACTTGTTGCTGAGGGAGTGTAAAATGTTGTAGGCATGGGCCAGAGGGTTAGCTCAGTGGTTCCGGCACCTGCCTCACAAGTGCAAGGTCCTGAGTTCGATCCCTGGTAACCACATATAATGCTGGGCATGGAGACACGCCCACCAACAATCAACACCGCATACCACAATGCCGGACGTGGTGGCTCACGCCTGTCATCCCAGCACTCGGGAGGCAGAGACAAGAGGATTGCTGAGTTCGCAGCAGCTTGCCTGGGCACCATAGTGAGCTCAGGGCCAGCCTGAACTACAAAGCGAGACCCTGTCTCAAAAAGCAAAAAAAAAAAAAAAAAAAAAAAAAAATGTTGTAGGCATGATGAAAGTCTGTATAATGGAAATATCACCTGAACTGGTTATCCTGCTTGAGGTTGTAAAAGGGGTCAAAGCAGAGAGTTAAACAGGTATTTGTATTCCTTCATTCATAGCGTCATTAATTGCAATAGCCAAAAGGCAGAAATAATCCACCTGTTCATTGACTGATGAATAACTAAACAATGTGTTGTAAAGAAGCAACAGGAGTAGTATTTGCCCTTAAATAACGAGAAATACTGACACACGCTATGACACGGATACC
This sequence comes from Thryonomys swinderianus, assembly GCA_004025085.1. Classification (NCBI taxonomy): domain Eukaryota; kingdom Metazoa; phylum Chordata; class Mammalia; order Rodentia; family Thryonomyidae; genus Thryonomys; species Thryonomys swinderianus. The sequence goes on from PVIC010020683.1 coordinate 2,991, forward strand.
TCATGAACATTTTATGCCAAGTGAAGTAAACCAACTTCAGAAAGAAAAATTCCCCATGCAAGTCATAGTTGGAGTAGCCAAATTCCGAGACAGATGGAATAGTGGCTTCCAGGGGCTGGAGGGAGGAGGGAATGGGGTTTGTGTGTGGTGGGTACAGAGTTGGTGAAAAAGTTATGTGGACGGATGGTGTGTTGGTTGCACAACGCGAATGTGCTTATTGGCACAGAACTGTGCGTTCGCAGACGGTTATGGTGGATAATATATATGTGACCTTTGATGTCCAGAGAGGCATAGAAAAGCTTTGTAAACAGGCCCCCCTAGTGGGCTTCATTCCAGGCTTGGTCCCTTTCAGGGAAGCAGGCACACAGGGAAGTGAGAAGCCCCTTCGCTCGGGACTCTGGGCAGGTAGGCACTGTGCTGTCTCTGGTGGGCTCACGGCGGGTGTGAATTGCCCTTTTCTCTGGGCACTTTCAGGCTCAGAGGAAGTTCATCTGAAAATAAAAGCGGCCCTTCAAGGGTCCTCTAGGATGGAGCGGCTCCCTTTCTGGTAGTCTGTGAGGCCAAAGCCTGACTCCAGCCAGCCCCCTGGGCATAGTAACAGCCCTGTCAGCCAAGGCCAAGCTGCTGAACCTCAGAATCCCAAATTAGCACCTGGCCCTTCGATAGGGCAACTCTGGTTTAAAATTGAAGTGAAGCCTTGACAGTCCTTCTGATTGAGGGGAGGCCTTGGGCGGGCTCTCATAGGATGCTCTTTCTTCACAGGAATGTGACGATGTGTACAGTGTGGTGTCAGCAAACAGCCAGGGCCTACAACTGCAATTAGGGCTTTTCAATGGAGGTGTTAGCCACATTCAAAGTCTGAACGGTCTCACCCATGACATTCATAATGGGATAAAAGTTCCATTCCGGGACTGACGACTTCAAATGGAATTGGGTGTAATCTTTGATTTATTGACAGGTTTGTGGGAGCGGGGGATGGGGATTCCGAAAATCCCACTTCATGTTGCACTTTACCTGCCCGCCCCCAACCCCAGGCTTCCAAGGATGAAATGAAGGTTGGGATTACACTTGGAGGGAAACAAGGCTATATTTAAATATGCTTTGGAAATTGTGGCTCCAAGTCTGAGGCAGCCCAGGGTGACAGCCTCATCCACTTTGGCCTGTGACGTTCCGGAGGAGAATCGTATTGAGAGCTTGTGCTAAGTGGTTCCAATTTATCAGCTCCAGTTTCTCCCAAACCAGGGCCAGGCTGAAGGATCCATGCTTTGACAGGGAAGCAATGCACTGGATTTTAGTCCAGGAGCCAAAGGCACACTCCACGCTTTACCTTCTAAACTGGATTTTCACTGTAGGCCGTGGCTGTTCGATTCATTCTCTACTGTCTCTTCTTTTGAACTTTAAACCCACCCCAGTCATTAGTCCCCTAACCGCTTCTTGGTAGATCTTTCAGTAACTCCAGTTCATCTTATTTACCAAAAGCAGTGGCCTTTTGCGACGTGAAGTAAGCCAGGGGGACCAAGGTGGGGTGGGGTTGGGCGGCAGGGATTTATTTGTAATTACAGTAGGATTCTTGCTCCCATCCCTCTGTTCTGCCCATTCACAGGCTCCGGCCAGGGCTGGCGCCAAGATCTCCAAGTTGCCCTGTGTTTATGTCATTGAGACGAGGACAATATTTCAGTGTGGAGCCAAGCCACAGGGATCCACTCTATAAAACCCTCACTAAAAATAGACGCTCCAACCCCTGCCCAGCCCCCCTCCTCGCCTCTGTGACTCCCCATGCCCGCCCCAGAGCCAGCAGCACCCAGCTTCAATTCGAAGGGAGACAACCGTGCCAAATCGGCCGAATCCAGAAGCTCTGGGGGCCCAGCAAGCGCTTTTCTTCCTGAGGAGTTTTACCCCAGAATAAAAGGCGTCAATTAGCAGCCGTTAGAGCTGACAGGGCAATTAAAGCTAAATTGCAAGAGAGGGAAAGCTAGAAAAAGCAGGAAGGAAAATAGAGAGGGAGGAGGGGGAGGGAAGAGAGAGAAGAAGACAGGGAGTGAGTGGGAGAGGGAGAAAGATTTCAAGTGTTTTTGGTGACAGCTGCATTTCCGAGGAAGGACAGCCTCTACAACTGGCTGTTTGCATCTGTCTTCCTCTGTGAAGTGATATTTTCAGCGAATGCTGATACCCCCAGTTTGTTGCACTTTTCATGTTAGATCTGAGCTGCTTGGGAAAGTTAAAACAAACACAGAGAAAAAGGATCTTGTCTTTGCAAACTTTCCTGACTGGCTCGGTTCCAACACACCCGTTTCACTGCAGGGTAAGTTAGGTCGAGCCCAGCAAGGGGGGTGGGGTGGGGTGGGCAGGGCAGCCATGACAGTCAGCTCCGAATAGTTTGGGGGTTCCCAGAGCACAGAGTGGGCAAATTCATCATACTGCTTGACACACGACTTGGCTTTATGCTCATTTTCCTAGTTGGGGCCCCAGGTCAGGTTATGAGACTATTGAGAAAGTTTTCTTGGTTTAACTCTAGAGTGACTTTTTTTTTTTTTTTTTAAACAAACTAATTTGGGTTTGAGACCTGGGAGGGCTTGAGAGCTTTTTATGCAGACTGAGGTGTAACAAGAACCGTTTTGATTTTTTATTCATTGTCATAACCGACCAGTTTAGGGAAATGGCCCTGAAATGGAACATAACAAGGAGCGGGTGGGCAGCCAGAGGAAGCCAGAGCTTCTGCTTCCTCTGTAGCATCCCACTGCCCCGGCTCCCCACCCAGGCAGGAGGCAGGAGCTGTGCATGCTGGGAGGGTGCGCCTAGGGGTCAGCTTGGCTGCGCTGGACCTCCACTTTCGGTCTCTCCTCCTTTCCCTTTTATCTCTCTTCGCTCACTAGGGAAACTGTCATTTCTGCACCACCTGCACCCCCTTGCTCCTGGCACTGTGAGGAGGGGCTCCCATGCACTTAACGTAAGGTAGCATTTTTACTGTACCTGTGATTTAAGGGGAAACAGGCTGAGAGTTTCAATGATTTGTTCAAAGCCACTTGGTAAGTGGTGAGGTGGGGCTCGAAATGAGGTCTGGATCTAAAGGCTGTGGTCCTAATCCTTACAGCATACTCCTGTGGTCCAGGCCCTATATGAATCTTCAGAAAAAACTTATTAACTGAGGATCCGTATTCACTGCTATGGGGCTAAACTGCAAAGTCCCCAGAAAAGGGAAACTTTCCAGCCTTGAGATACACTCATGTTCTGAGAACAAAGTTCAGCATGCTTAGAATCAACCCCTCTGAGCTGCAGGACCTTGCTGACAGCATTGAGTGGAGGGTTCTCAGGCTATAGTTTAGAGATCCTGGATGTCTGAGAACCTATTCTTAAGAGCGTCATGAGATTAGCTATTTCAGACGATCTGGCTCAACTGCTGCCATTTTGACAGCTCAGCAAGGTGAGAAGACAAAGGCTACAGCGTTAGGGCAGGTGGGGTGAGGATATGGACTCTGCCTCGCCCAGCGTGGGTTCTGCTTATAGATAGTATTTTCTGATGTTGGATGTATAAGTGCACTCACACCGGTTGGTTGAAACCTTGTAAAGGCGGGGACTGATTCCCAGGGTTTCAGTAGACAGCCAATGAGTGCATGTGTGAAAGTGATACAGGAGTGGGTATAGGTAGGTAAACGCTTGATCTGTAATTATAGCCCAGTGTACTTGTAACAGGCCACAGTTTCATCTTCTTTTTTAAAAAAAATTTTATCTTTATTGGTACATTATATACACATCATGATCACACTCAGTATTGGGAATTTGTGCCAGTATATGGCACAATTTAATTCTTATTTTTTCCCATTCCCCTACCCTCCCCACAACCCCTAACCCCTTAAATACTTAAGCTTTGTTTCCCTTTTTTTATTACTGACAGTTTCATCTTCTACTCTCAGTTGCTTAACTCAAGTGAGACTTGTATACCCTGAGCCCTTCTCCACTGGTCCCACATTTTATAATATTTTATTTAAAAAATGAGTATAGGCCAGCTTATAAGCAAAACGGTCTCATTTGTTACTTCCCTCGCCATGTACCTGCTTGGTAACATACTCATATAACATCTTCCGATGTAACTGGGGTTTGGTTTTGGGAGGCTTGGTAAGAAACAGGGGCAGTTAGTTCCTCTCCATTACGGATGCTTCTCAGGTCTCTTGGGATACCACTTAGAATGAACATTTCAAAATAGAATTTAATAATATCTCAAAAAAATCAAGGATACCTCTTAACTTGCTCTTTGCCCATGTCTCTGAAAATCAATCACATGTCCAAGAACGGCCTAGACTCTGGTTAAAGCCCAAAGAATGGGAGTTGATCTGTTTTTCTCCCCCAATATCAGGGCCTTTTCACTGAACGACAGACCCAGTTTCCCTTTCCTGTTGTATATTTCGAGGCTGGGTTTCACTAAGTTGCCCAGGTTAGGCTCAAATTTGGGTTCTGCCTGCCTCAGCCTTCCAGAGTGCTGGGATTATAGGAGTGCACTGCCATGCCTGGCTTTTCTTTTTTTCTGTACTGGATATTGAACCCAAATTCTTGGATATGGGAGGCAAACCCTTTACCACTGAACTGCTTTACAAGCCCTTTATTTTTTTATTTTGAGATGAGATTTTACTAAGTTATCCAGCAGGCAGTTTTCAACCCTTCTGCTCCAGCCTCTTGAGTAGCTGGGATTACAACTGTGTGCCACCATGTTTGGTATTCCTTTTTTTTTTTACTTTTCCCTGTTAAGCAAAATTGTTTGATCTTATTATTTATGTTATTTCCAAACTTGCCTTATTTAATGACATGGATATTTGTCCATGAGAATACCAATAGAATAGCTAATTCTTTCTAAGGGCTACATGTTCTTTCATAGAGTGGTGGTACCATGAATTTTAAATAGCAATTTTCTTAATGAGGAGTATTTTGGCTCTTTCTATTTTTCCCCTTTTACAACAGTCAGAGCTGCAATGGAACAGCTTTGATACATGTCTTCTGCTCACTCATGTGAACAGTAATTTAAGAAAGGATCTTGGAAATAAGTTTTTGGATGGAAGGATTTGGACATTTGTAATTTGGATGCTGCTAATTTCCCTTTAAAAAAATGTTTCAATTTGCACACCAGCTGGAGGGGTGCCTTTTACTTCTCCACAGTAGAGTAGGCATGTTTTTGCTATTTATTAAGCTAACTCCTATTAGCTAGGTTGACCATTGATAGGGGGAAAAAGTCAAGATTGTCCTAAGATTCAGCTGTCATTAAGTTTCCTTTAAGCAAGTATTCCTGGCAGCAGTAGAGCTGAGATGATAATGTGATACATGATGATTTTGACTGTTAAGGAGATGGTTCCTAAAATGATGCTCTTGGGCCTTTGACAGACAGGCTATTTCAGGAAAAGGGCCCCCGGGACTGCAGAGGAGGGCTCAGAAGAGTGTCTACTACCTAGGTCCTCTGAAACAAATGGATACCTAGAATTCCAAGAACCCCTGCAACTTGCTGAACAGGATGACTTTGTCTATTCTTCAAATCTCCTATGGTTGCTATGAAGATCACACATTCCAGTGTCCTGAAGTAGAAAGAGAAAGGTGTATTTTTTTTTTTTAAATAAAAGGTATGTGATAGCTACAGATTCAGTGGATCTTGGGGACAGGCTACTACTTTGCTTGGGATACAGACAACAGCCAGATTAGCACCAAAGTCTAAACATGTACATTAAATGGTAACAGAAAGCGATCCTGCCTCCTGAGTTATTTGGGAGACAGCATTTTTTTTTTTTTTTTTTATTTTTGAGACAGGGTCTCACTTTGAGGTTCAGGCTGGCCCTGAGCTCACTATGGTGCCCAGGCAAGCCGCCGCGAACTCAGCAATCCTTCTGTCTCTGCCTCCTAAGTGCTGGGATTACAGGCCTGAGCCATCAACGTCCGGCAGTATGGTGTTGATTCCAGCATTCTGTGTGGTTACTGGGGATCGAACTCAGGACCTTGCGCTTGCGAGGCAGGTGCCGGAACCACTGAGCTAACCCTCCGGCCCTGGGAGACAGCATTTTGAGCTGAATTCCTGAACTGTGTTTCAGATAGGCTTTTGAGAAATGCGATGAGTGGTGAGGAGCTCGTAGGGATGCACCTATAGTATTGGGAGACAGCTAGTGGGCTGGGGAGGCCAGCGGAGTGGGCTGTCATTGCCTGAGACTGTTAGGCTCATTTTTTTTGTTTGAATCTACTGGACTTGGTACATGGAAGAAAGTGAAGAAATATGGAATAAATATATAAACAATATGCCTACTTACAAACCAATAGCCTGAGTGTCCCATTTGACCTTGAGTTTGAGACCACCTATCAGCCTTTACATTTTGCTGTCTTATTCAAGGACACAGTGCATGCTGGTGGCTAGGACTGTGTCTGGCTCGTGGAAGGGGCCTCAGACTGTGTATTCCTTCTTCATTCTTTGTCCTTAATCTCTCTTTAGATCAGTTCCCCATTCCTACCCCTTTTGGCTGTGGAGAATAGTTTCCTATCACCGGGCCTCCACACAATTTGTTCTAAATTAAACTTTGCATATATTTTGTTTTCAAATATTGATCAGATTACTCAGCCTCAGTTTCCACACCTGGCTAGAGATAATAATGTCTCAGGTTTAGTTGAAGGAATGGTGCAGAGTGCTACTTCTGTGTTTAAGCCCCAACACAACAGGGTGCTTTTAGATGTTCATCTTTCACATCTTTACTTGCTTATAGCAACCACTGACACTTTGGTGTGGTACAGCTCCTAAGCCTCTGTGCTCTCTTTAATTCCATTCCTAGATGATGTCACAAAATCGTGTCTCAGAAATGTAGAGTGGCTTCTCCGGTACGCCGCCTTTCAGAGTGGTGGAGATACATTTCGGGGCCAGTCTGAATCCTTAAGACTAATTCAATCTTGTTTTCCTGACTCAGCCCCTGGCCCCACCTCAGAGGTGCACGGGCATTTGTCAAGCTCTGATGCAGGTGGAACACATCACCTGAGTTGGAACAAGAAGATGTGTCCTGGATTCTTTCCCTGGAGCTTGAAGAAGGCTAGGGGCTGGAAGGGTGTGGGCTCCTTAAGTTCTTCAAAGAGTGTGGGCTGATCTGGAGTGAGCGTCCTTTTTGAAGTCCGTGGTGAGAGGTGATCTCATGGGGGAGAAGGTCCCTAGGGAAGAGTGAGGTTAAAGAAAGCCAGATTGGGGATGACCTCCGAGCACTGGCCTCTCCCTTCTGACCTCCATCCATCACTCTCCTCTCTCCTGGCGTCTCCAGTCTCCTGGGGGATGGCTGTCTCCTCCTTTCTTTCTTCTTTAGCACGGGGAGGATGACTCAAACACTGCCTAAGGGCACCAAAAGCATCCACAGTCGGTCCCAATCCCAGCTAATGAGGAGAGCCTGAGAGGAGACTGGCAGGCTGGGTCCTGTGGCTTTGGGCTGTGAGAGGAGGGGAGAAGGAGGAGCCCGTGAGGCCCTCCTCTGACCCCACACAGCTCCGGAGCCCAAGGCCCCATGCCCTGGGCCTGTGGATCAGGCTTTTCTAAAATGTCTTCTGTTCCAAACCAGTAAATAAACATTTCTCTCCAACCTCCCTCCCTCCCTCCCTCCCTTCCATACACACACTTTCCCACACCAGCTCAAGCAGCTCTGGAGGGGTAGAGGAGAGACTTAAAGTACATCTTTCACAACCCAAAAGGTTTCTGTTTTCTACTCCAATTTGTCCAAAAAGTTATAGATCCCTGGGTAAGCCATTTGCCCTGTTCAACCTTCAGTTTTCTCATCTGTGAAACTAAAGTCCATGTTTTTTTTTTGAGACAGGGTCTTGCTTTGTAGTTCAGGCTGGCCCTGAACTCACTATGTAGCCCAGGCTAGCCTCGAACTCATGGCAATCCTCCTGCCTCTGTCTGCCAAGTGCTGGGATGACAGGTGTGAGCCACCACGCCTGGTACTGTGGTATGTGGTACCAGGGATCAAACTTGGGATCTTGTGCTTGCCAGGCAGACGCTGGAACTGCTGAGCTAAATCCCCAGCCTTAAAGTCCATTTTCGAGAACTATCAAGAGGATATGTGATCGGACATGTGAACGGTCCAGACACATTCTTCGGGAAGTAGGGTCTTATTATCTCCAGTAAGCACCTTCTTGGGACCCTGCCCTCTGACTCTCCAACATACACACATGTCTGAGCAGGCAGTGACCACACTGACACATGCGGAGACCTATTTTTCAGCTCATTCTCTTTCTTTAATAACTGATCCTTATACAACTCCTTATAATGCAGGGACCCTCCCAGGTTGAACTGTAACACTTGGGTTGCTGATGTAACATGCCCAACGTCACCTTGGCTCAGCTGCTCCAGCAAGTGACTTGGGGGTGGGGGAAGGGAAATAGCCAAATACTGGCCAAAGCGTATCCCGAAGTCTTCCGGGCTAATTCTATCCTTTCCTCATTGCTGTGTAATCTCTCCAATTTAAAGATATCTCCTCAGTCGACAAACCCAGCTAACTTCCTTTCTTTCACACCCTGCTTGATGTCGGAAATTAGTGGATGTTATTAATGTGCTTCATGGGCACTCAAGGCAGTTTAAAGATCTGAGCCTTTGCACTGTGCCTTTATCCCACCCTGGGGGTAAATAATGGAGATGCTAACACAGTCTGTAAAGGGGAAAGAGCAGAGGCAGCAGGCCTGCTTCACTGGGCCACAATGCTCTGATGGCCGGTCTGCAGGCAGGGGGTGAAATCAGCTTCCCTCATTTTTATACCCCTTTCAAAGGGCCAGTTCTCTGGACATAATACACATTTGCAAGTCGTTTTTAATTTGGCATGAAAATGTCTTCTTTATCCCAGACTAGAGCCAGTAGAGTTAATGGAAAACATACATCTGGGCAGCTGGGCTCCTCCCACTGAGGAGGTGAGCAGTAGATGGAGAGCATGGAAAGGGATTAAAGATAAAGGCTCTCAGCCCCCATTAACCTACAGGCTTAAGCTCGTCGTATGGGAGCTGTAAGTTTTCAGAGCCGTGTATGGCTCCTTTCTGTGGAAGTGAGGTCTGGCATAGTAAAGATGTCCCTTAACCATTTTGGGGTCTAAAGACTAGCATCCTTGGTCTGAGACTATGGGAGCTTTCCTTTTGCCCTGTGTATAATGAGTAAGTCCAGACTATTTCCTGGTTGATTGCTGTTCTGTGGTGGACTTTCTTTATACTGGACCCACTGGCAGGAGTGCTGAGGTGGGACACTGGCAGAGGGTGACGGGGGAGGCTTTGACCGCTTCATGTCAACCCTTCAGAATTCTCCATGACCTGTTGTCATCTTCTGGAAGGCCAGACTCTTTATGCAAATTCAAATTTAGCATAAATTGGTAAAATGATAGTCGACCTGGTAGACAAATTGATAGTGATCTCATTTATAAATACCTAGGATCCCAGAGGAGAGCTCCGGGTTTTAGTTCCTCCTGTTGTTACATGGGTCTCAAGCTTTAGGTACATTTTCATCATAGTGTAGTTTGTATATTATTTTTTTAATTGGTCTTTCAGGTGGACATACTGTCATGGCCTGTGTCTAGGTGACCTCCCCAAGCCTCATACAGTCATAGGTGGGGTTTTTTCAGAAGTGGCTGGGTCTAAAGTATGTGTCACTGGAATTGATTCATGGTGAATTGCTAGGTTCAGTGGTACTAGAATTAAAGGAGAGAGTGGTATCCGCTAAGTAGTTTGAATAAGATAAAAGGAGCAGAAACAGGGCCGGAGGGTTAGCTCAGTGGTTCTGGCGCCTGCCTCGCAAGCTCAAGGTCCTGAGTTTGATCCCTGGTAACCACATATAATGCTGGGCGTGGAAACACGCCCACCAGCCATCAAGACCACATACCACAGTGCCGGGCATGGTGGCTCATGCCTGTCATCCCAGCACTCGGGAGGCAGAGACAGGAGGATTGCTGAGTTCGCGGCGGCTTGCCTGGGCACCATAGTAAGCTCAGGGCCAGCCTGAACTACAAAGCGAGACCCTGTCTCAAAAAAAAGAAAAAAAAAAAAAAAAGGAGCAGAAACATACTGTTTAGGTCCCGTCTTGCTTTGCCACCTTCTCCCTACCATGAGCTGTTGCACTTCTGCCAAGTGCCACCCTGTCTCGGAGCCACATGATTAGGAACTGAAACCTCTCTAGAAACTGTGAGCTACATAAATCTTTCCTCCCTTAACTGTGGGCATTGGATGGACTTCGTCTCAGCAATGAAAGAAAACTAACTAAGGCATATATATAACTTGAGGAGCTCTGGGTCTACCAATCCCTTGAGATTACCTGGGATCTCAAAGGCTACTAGGGTGACCATACATCCTGGTTTGCTTGAGACAGCTCCAGTTCACACAAGTTGTTCTGGTGTGTTGTTAATAGTAACTCTTTTCACTTGTAAGAGTCTTGGTGTGATAAACTACAGTTGCTTCTGACAACTTGCTGACCTTCTTTGTGTGAATTTGCCATTGGTGTAATTTATCTGTGACTACCATGTCAATTATCATGGCACTTTTGTGGTCATTCCAAAAATGTAGAATGGCAAAAATCTGAGTGCTCAACACGCACATTTTCCTTCACCTGAGGTCAAGCCAGCTAGTTCTCTCTTTCTTGTTTCAACTCTCATGTTGTAAACAAGTGTTCTTTTTGTTGTCTGTATGTACTGTGTCCTTTGTGTTTGTGTCATTTGATGGTGACTTTGTTGTTTAAAACAGTCCTGAGTGTATTGCTAAAGTGTTGTCTAGTGTTCTGACCATGAAGATGCTGTGCGTTAGGGAGAAAAAAAAGTGTTAGAGAAACTTGGTTCAGGTATGAATTATAGTTTTTTTTTTGAGACAGGGTCTCGCTTTGCAGTTCAGGCTGGCCCTCAGCTCACTGTGTAGCCCAAGCAAGCCTCAAACTCAGCAATCCTCCTGCCTCTGCCTCCCGAGTGCTGGGATGACAGGCATGAGCCACCATGCCCGGCACTGTGGTATGTGGTATTGATGGCTGGTGGGCGTGAGTCTCCACTCCCAGCATTGTATGTGGCTACTGGGGATCAAACTCAGGACCTTGCACTTGTGAGGAAGGTGACGGAACCACTGAGCTAATCCTCTGGCCCATGAATTATAGTTTAATTGGCTGTAAGTTTAATGCCAGTGGGTCTACAATATGTTAAATAAGATGTTGCATACATGTATAAAATACCACATTGTGTTCCATAAATATATAATTATTTTGTATCATTTAAAAGTAAAAAAATTAATAAATGAGGAAATTTATTATGGGAATTGGTTCACACAGTTGTTGAGGCTAATAAGTCCCATGGTCTGCTGTCTACAAACCTGATGAACCAGGGAAGTCAGTGGTACAGTTCAATCTGTTTCCACAGGCTTGAGAATTCCAGGTATTAATGATGCTAAACTGAGTCCAAAAGCCAGAGACCAAGACTACTGATGACCAGAACTAAGAAGAGAAGGAGGTCAGCTAGGAAGGGGGGGGTAGTGCACACACAGACTGACCCCTCTTCAACATTTTGTTCTCTCTGGACCTCAATAGATTAGATGACCCCAGCACAAGAGAGATCTTCTTTACTTATCCTACCAATTTTCATGTCAGTCATGACTGTGATGATCATTAAAAAAAAAAAAGAACCTCAGCTGGGTGTGGTGGCTCATGCCTGTAATCCCAGCACTCAGGAGGCAGAGGCAGGAGGATTGCTGAGTTCGAGGCTTGCCTGGGCTACATAGTGAGCTCAGAGCCAGCCTGAACTACAAAGCGAGACCCTGTCTCAAAAAAAAAAAAAAACAAAAAACCTCAAAACATGTACTATACTCTAAATATGCACAAGTTTTATTTGTCGACTATAGACGAATAGAGCTGGGAGAAAGTAGGAAAAATGCCAATCTCTTTTGAAAACACCCTCACAGATACATGTAGTTGTATCACATGCAGACCCAATAATGTTTTCCTAGCTGCAATGCATTTCTCAGCCTAGTCAAGTTGACATGTAAAATTAAACATCAAATGTTCATCTTTTGTCACTGTGGCGCCTATATGCATCTCCTTAAACCACATCTAATCTCTAAACCATATTTAATAACAAGGTCATAATCCCACCTAACGTGACACAACTATTCCGCATACAATTGACAGTACATTAACCCTTTCCACAAAAGAGGAGATAGTGTTCTTTGCTGTTTACTCTTGATATTCTATAATTTAAATACTATGAAGTAAAATTAGTAATAAATATAAAAAGTCAATCTTGTGTAACATGTTAAGAGAATAGGAAAGAAAACAAAGATGTACTTAACATATGTATACATGCATACAAATATATTCATAAAGTAAGGAGTAACATTCATGGTACTGTTCTCATTACTATATCTGTACCTGGTATTTATAAGTGCCTTCTACCATCATTCTGTATTCCTTTTACATTGAGCAAGCATCTCAGTTGGTTATATTTCTTTCTCTAACACAGGGGTATAGTAATAGTGAGAAACATTCTGAAGGATTTTTCATCTTATAAACATGCTCTTCGTGTTTCTGTTGTCCAATAATAGTGCAATTTCCCCTCAGGTAGTCTGAGTCATTCACTCTGGGCAATACCACAACTCCCTTCTTTGCTTGTTGACATACAGGTATGAGGAACTCAATGTGGATGGAGACAGTTTTAACTTCTTGTTCTATGAAATCACTGTTGTGTCTCTTGATGGAAGCTTTCTTTTCCTCTGAAACAAAGACCTTTAGGCCAGCAGAGCATAAAGTTACAGGAACAGGAAGTAAAAAATTTTGCCAGTACACCACTCAGGGTAACAGTAAATGGTGCCACTCCTGTTTTTACCCTTTGATCTTTGATTCATGTGCTATGGTTTGGATATAAATCATCCCCCATAGTCTTATGTGTTAAAGGCTGGCACTGTGTCATCATTGGAGAGATGGTGGAATCTCTAGGAGCTGGGCCCTGTTGTAAAGAAATTAGGTGAGTTTAGGTCATTGAGTAAATGTCCTTGAAGTGATACTGGGACCCTTGGATCCTGTTCCCATCTGTCTTTGCTTGGTGGCAATCATGAGGTAAGCAATTTTCTTCTGTCATGTGCTTCTGCTATAAGGTACTACCTCGCTGTAGGCCCAAAGCAACAGTATCAAGTGATCATGGGCTAAAACCTCTGACACTAGAGTAAATCCTTGCTCCTAATAAGTTGATTATCTCAGTATTTTGTCACAGTGACAGAAAGCTGATTAACACACTATGACTATCAGAGTAACAGAGACATATATTGGACACTAATCAGAGAATATTTACAGCCTTCTGGAGAATGAAGCCTGCCCGTCATGGTATTACCACCAAGCTCGTGCTGTAACTGAAAGTCATTACTTCATCAAGCGAGCTGCTTTAGGACAGTGAAAAGTACGGTAAGACCGATTCTATGAGCTTGTGCCCACTGACACATTTCTTTTGCAGTGAAGTGAATTCCTTGATTCCATTGGTCTATGGAATACCTTGACAGTACGTAAGGCATTCAGTAAGTCTATGGATGGTAGTTTTGGCAGAAATATTGCCTGCATAGGAGGCAATCTATATTCCAGTAGAGACAAAACATTTCCCTCCCATAATGGAAGCAGTTTTCTCTAATAGATCAGTGGTGGCAAACCTATGGCATACATGCTGCAGGGCTCTGAGGGGCCTGACTGAAGTGCCCCAGCATTACCCCAGAAGCTGAGCCTCAGATAATGGTGCACCGAGAGGCCATGCACAGCCTTGGAAAGGTATAGTGGTGCCAGGTGATTACGTTAGAAGCCATGACTCATTAGCCACAACTTATCTCAGCTTTCACATGGCTGGTCCGGATTCAGGTAATTGCTGTGTTGGCACTTTGTGATAAATAAGTGGGTTTTGGGTTACAGTTTTGACACTCAGTCTTTAAAAGATTCACCATCACTGTAAGAGACCCAGTGTTAGGTAGGTGACTGATCACCCTTGGAATGGTATTGTTTAGAGGGTGTTAATGAAATACCATTCATTGTATTATTGGTCTCTGCTTCTGGTAGATTGGGCACTCTGTGGTCGCCATAGACAGATCAGCCTTGGTGAATGGAGATCTGTGTTACTCTGCTTATACATAACTTTCATTCTGGCCACAGTGGCCACTTTGATCACGAGCCTTTCAGATAACACAGAGGTGACTCATTTGTATTACAGAATAGTCATACTATCCACTTGATGGTTTAAAATTTTCTTTGTCGTTTTTTGCAGTGCCACGGATCAAAATCATGGCATTGTTCTTGTGAGGGAGGCAGTGGCACCACTGAAATACATCATGGCCTGATGATTGAAATTTTTCATGCTGAAGTCACTCTTTAATGTATATTCATGTGGGATGCAGATATCTTCACGTTTTTTATTCATTTAGAGAGTCCTATTTCCTCTTCCCCAGCTTTCTTTGTTATAAATTTTCTGGCTATGTTTCTTTTAAGTTTCTAACCATCCTTGAATTGGTATATAATTGCGAATCTGGCTGTTTACCTTTCCAAGTGAAATGAATAGCTACATACACTCAGTGCTGGAAGTCCTGTCTACTCGCAGGCTCACCCTTCACCACTGTTCTACAGAAATGTCCCAAAGAAGGGCTGTTGGGCTGCACTTGTCTACTTTTGGTGCTGTTCACATACTATATACACCATCATTGCTCTTCTTTTGTCAACTGATCACAAGTAACTCTCATGGAAATGCAGGGGCAGCTGGGAGGGGCAAGTAGTGTGGAGAGGAGACAGTGGGCAGTTGGGCCACTTTTCAGATAATCGACTGTGGCTTCATGGCCTATTCAGGACTCATCAGGGCCTCCTCAAGGTTGACCACTTCTCTTTGATAGCAGAGACTGGCAATGCATGCTCAACACTGCAGTTAATGACAGATAGGTTAGATCACACGGTGACTTATGGCCAGTGGTAAAGGATTCACTTTCTAATAAGGTTCATTTGCAGATTAAGAGTTGTCTCTCAAAAGGAAAGTAGATATCTGCTGATGATGGCAGAAGTTTGCTCCAAATTTCTAAAGGCTTGAACTTAGATTCACCTGTGGGAGTCAGACAAAAGCTCCACACAGTTTTCTTATCTGGCACTGCCACTTCAGGTCCCTTTGAATTTCCTGGATCGTTTGGTCCAAGTAACAAAGCAGCCTAGCAGTAGTCTGAACCTGCTGTGAGCCTTCTTGTGTTCATTCACACGCAAACTAGATAAACATGAGGCATTTGTAGGCAAATGGATACAATATGAGAGCTTATTTCAATATGTATAATAAATAAGAGACAGAAGCTTAAATATTGAATGATGTCTCTTATATGAGACAGACAGGGAGAGATACCAAAATAAAACATAAACAGGAAGTAGGAAGTTCAAATAATTCCCCAAACTACCTATTCTATTGTTTCAAAAATATTTTAAGATATATGCTAATTTTTTCATTTATACTAATAGTCTTAGTTCATTGGAATGTTTTGTGCTGTTATACTTTATTTCTTCTATGTAAGAGAGGGTATTTTTTTATCTGTGTGTGTGTGTGTGTTTATAGAGATACATTTTTATTTCTTTTTTTTTTTTTTTTGAGACAGGGTCTCGCTTTGTAGTTCAGGGTGGCCCTGAGCTCACTATGGTGCTCAGGCAAGCCTCGAACTCAGCAATCCTCCTGTCTCTGCCTCCCGAGTGCTGGGATTACAGATGTGAGCCACCACACCCAGCACTATCGTATGTGGTATTGATTGCTGGTGGGCCTGAGTCACCACACTCAGCATTGTATATGGTTTCTGGGGATCGAACCCAGGACCTTGTGCTTGTGAGGCAGGCGCCGGAACCACTGAGCTAAATCTCTGGCCCACATTTTTATTTTTTTTTGGGTATATATGCAAGAGTAGAATTTCTGGGACATACAGCAAGTTCACACTTAATATTTTGTGCTCCTGCCAGTGTGGACGAACAGGTTCCTACACATTCCTATAGTATTAAGAGTTGTATTTATTTGTTTATTTATTTTCCCCTTTATTGATTTTCTTGGTACATTTTAGGTATACATTGTGATCATGTCTACAGTGAGAATTTGGGCCTGACATAATTCTCTATATAGAGGATCCTAAAAACTCAACCAAAAGACTGCTAGACTTAATTGCCAAATTTAGAGTGTAGCTGGATACAAGGTCAGTGCTCAAAAATCAATAGCCTTTGTCTACACAAACAACAGACTCACTGAGAGAGAAATGGTGAAGTCAATCCCTTTCACAATAGCACCCAATACAATGAAATATCTAGGAATCAGTCTAACAAAGAAGGTGAAAGATCTCCAATCTGAAAACTACAGCACTCTGAAAAAGGAGACAGAAGAAGTTATCAGAAAATGGAAAGACATCCCTTATCTATGTTTTACCCTGAGTAACTTCTTTTCTGGTACACTATGTATTAACTATCGTTATTCTAAGAGTAAGAAGATTGCTCTTTATTTTTTTATTAATATCGACTTGTATTACATTAAAATAAAAAAAACTAGATTTTCAGGTTTCTTGAGGGATGGGTCAGAGCAGCACAGTCAAATGAGACATAAGTTTCTTCCAAAAATCAGAAGATGCCCATTAAGCACTGCGGTGCTTTCTTGGTTGCAGAAAGGACTAAATGCACTAACTTGTCTTTTACTTTAGAAAGAATATCTTTTTTTTTTTTTTTGAGACAGGGTCTCGCTTTGCAGTTCAGGCTGGCCCTGAGCTCACTATGTAGCCCAGGCAAGCTTCGAACTCAGCAACCCTCCTGTCTCTGCCTCCCGAGTGCTGGGATTACAGGCATGAGCCACCACGCCCAGCACTGTGGTATGTGGTATTGATTGCTGGTGGGTGTGAGTCTCCACACCCAGCATTGTATGTGGTTACCGGGGATCGAACTCAGGACCCTGAGCTTGCAAGGCAGGCGCTGGAACCACTGAGCTAACCCTCCGACCCTAGAAAGAATATCTTGATGTGCCTCACAATGCTGGGCCCCTGGACTCTTAGAAATTTCACTGAGAAAGAAGCCCTGTGTTTTAGTTGAGTTTATTTCTCACCGTCTGCACAAATACATTACCACCAAGTCTAGAGTGGTTGCTGCTTCTTGTTTATCAGGTTCAACCAGCATAATATCAATGGAATGGACCACTGTAATATTTCACAACAGAAGAAGGAGATCAGGATCTCTGAGAACTACATTATGATATCAGGATCGATACATTAGTCAAGTTTTCTGTTGCTGGGACAATATACCTGATACATAGAACTTGAAGGAGTAAAGGTTTATTGTGGTTCACGGTGTTAGTAAATGTTTGTCTGCCTCTAAGGTAGCAACATCATGATGGAGTAAAGCTGCCCAGTTCATAGAAGCCAAAAATGGAGGTGGGATAGAGAGCCAGAGTGGGTGGAGACAAGAATAGGTTCTTCTGGGTTATGCACCCAGTGACCTAGTTTCTCCTGTGAAGCCCACCGCTATGAACTCCTCAAAGGATCAGTCTGTTAAGGAAGTTAGTGCCATATGATCTAATCGCGTTCTGGAAGCCTCACCTCTGAACATATGAACATTTGGGGGAAATTTTTAATTGAAAATATAATAGCTGGAAAATCGATATATCCCTGTGGTATGGCTGTGAAGGTATATTGCTGTTTTTGCTAGCTGAAAGCAAATTACTTCTGGTGAGTTTTGTGGACAGGATTGGCTAAGAAGTATTTGTGACATCCACGACTTCATAACAACTACTAAGTGATGTGTTAACTTGGACAAACAAGGTTACATTTGGAACCTCAGCTGCAATTGGAGTCATTACTTGGTTAAATTTACAATAATCTAATGTTAGTGTTATTGTCCATCTTTCTTCCACATATATCAAATAAACTGAGTGGGGATGTGATAGGAGTCATCGTCTCTGAACCTTTCAAGTCCTTGATGGTGATAATAATCTTTGCCATTTTTTCCAAAGCTGTAATATTGTTTTAGATTTACCATTGCCCTAGGTAAAGGCAGTGCCATGGGTTTTTCTAACCATAGTAGGTCAGGGAATCAATTTATGAATTCTTTAAGCTGCTAAGTATGTTTATCCCAGGTATGTTTTTGGAACTGGGAAAATAACCCAGGATGGATTTAGGTGCTTACTGGATCTATTGTAATACAGGTTTGACCCAAAGCTCCAGTGATCTTTTGACTGTTGTAAGCTTCAAGTTTTTTTTTTTGAGACAGGGTCTCACTTTGTAGTTCAGCCTGGCCCTGAGCTCACTATGTAGCCCAGGCAAGCCTGGAACTCAGCAAACCTCCTGTCTCTGCCTCCCAAGTGCTGGGATTAGAGGCATGAGCCACCACACCTGGCATTATAAATTTCAATTTTGATCTGAAGTCTACAGTGAGGTTTTGGGTTTTCTGGAATCAAAAGAGTATAGAGTTAGTGTCTAGTATTTGCACAAAGGTTTGATTACTTCCCTTTCCTCAATACACAATTACCCCCATAAAAGGCCACCATGTCCCTTTACTGAAGGCTGGAAGAAAAGTTAGCATTATAAATTTTTGGTAATCTACCAACATGTCTTCATAAGGGAACCTGGCCTTCCTGTCATTCAGGGAGTTCTGTGTCTATAAACTGGTTCAAGCCTGGAAATTGATTGAGGGTTAGTGATTTTCTGTTTCTGCAGTTTGAGTTAAATTTTTGTTCAGTTGTCTTAGAAATTTTCTGCACATACAGATCAAGTGAGAATTAAGTAGACTTCCTCTCTATTTTACTTGTAGTAGCACTGTGATTTATCAGACAACACCACAGGTCTGCATAGATCATTCTATTCTGATTATTGCTTTAACTCAGCTTTCCCTTATGGTAACTTTACCTATCCTTGTCTTTGGCAATTGAATCACACCATTTGGCCTCTGCCACCTTGAGACCCTTACATTTAGATTTTCCAAGTGAGTGGGTGCAGTTCCATTTTAAGGTCTGATCTGCAAAGAGTTATCACAGAGTTTTTTAAGGATACTAGGGCTCCTTCCACTAATTTACTTCTCAAAATAATTCACTTCTCAAAATACAAGACATTAGTTATATCTTTTGGACCATCCCTGTGTGGATAAGAAAGACTTAAATAACAAGCACACTCTAACTGTCCCATCTTCTTAAGCCTCTTCACCTTTTTATTTAGTGTTAAGTAAAGAGAGGCTAGGTATTTATAGTTTGCTCATGGAAGCCCATCTTTTGATACATAGTATATGCTTAGTGAATAGATAGCAATAAATTAGGTCTGTTGCAAATTTATGCTTCTTCCACCATTATCTCATTCTTTTTTTTTTTTTTTTTTTTTTTGAGACAGGGTCCTGCTTTGTCACTTTGTAGTTCAGGCTGGCCCTGAGCTCACTATGTAGCCCAGGCAAGCCTTGAACTCAGCGATTTTCCTGACTCTGCCTCCTGAGCACTGGGATTACAGGCATGAGCCACCATTCTTGGCATTGTGGTATGTGGTACTGATTGCTGGTGCACACCTGATATTGTTGTATGTGGTTACCAGGGATCGAACCAGGGACCTTGCCCTTGCTAGGCAGGCACCGTTACCACTGAGCTAAATCTCCAGCCCCATTATCCCATTTTTAACATCCAGTATCTTGCATTTTCTCCAGATTTCTACTTTTATAAAGTATAAATTATAATTAGAACACTTACGTAGTATTTTTTGGAGTGTAATACACCTTATGATAGGTCACCCTTTGTATCTCACCTTTTGGAATTTGATGAAACCTGAATCCAGTTGTAGATCTAGAAGAATAGAAGGATATTAGGAATCAGTCCTGAGGACAGTCAACACTAGTTTATAGGAAAACTTCCCCAGGTCATTATCATTTCCCCAGGCAATGCACAGTGAATCCCCGCCACAGAGATGGAAAGGCCCCACTATGTGGGGAGATGCCCATGCCACTTAGAGTGTCTAATAAAACTCACTAGAATTTAGGGGTTTAATAGCCACACTTTCTTGAGGGTCTTCTTACGCATCCACATTTAAATTGAAAAGATTTCTCTTTTTCCAGCCAGTGGCCTCATCTTAACAATAGACACTGTCCCAAGACTGGGTGTTCAGTTTAGGTTTTAATTGCTGCTTGCTTTTAAGCAGTTTTTGGCTTGCTGATAAAGCCCTTCTTCAGGATACAAATAGATGCTCTGGAATCATTTGTGCAGTGTTTAAACTCATTTGATTTTATTATTTTATTCAGTGAAATGTGCATGTAGTAAACAACAATATTATCATACACAGAGTCACTTAGGGCCTTGTTTATATACATAAGTGCTTCACCAGAAATATCTAATATGAATGCTTTTTTTTTTAATCTCTATAAGCCCTTTACTCTATGGAATACTAGTACTCACTGGAGAAAGACATTAATAGGGACAGAGATTTAGCTCAGTAGTTCCAGCACCTACCTAGCAAGCACACGGTCCTTAGTTTGATCCCTGGTAACCACATACAACAATATTGAGTGTGATGACTCATGCCCACCAGTAATCAGTACCACAGACCACAATGCCAGATGGGTGTGGTAGCTCAGGCCTGTAATTGCAGCACCTGGGGGACAGAGGCAGGAGGATTGCTGAGTTCCAGGCTTACCTGGGATGCATAGAGAGCTCAGAGCCAGCCTGAACTACAAAGCGAGACCCTGTCTCAAAACAAAAACAAAACAAAACAAAAGGCTTTAATGGCTTTAAATGTAATCATATTAGAAAGATAACTCTAGGAACTCCAGAACTGATTCAGAAAATTCATCCATAAATTCCTATCTCTTGGGGCTGGAAATTTAGCTCAGTGGTTCCGGTGCCTGCCTAGCAAGTGCAAGGTCCTTGGTTCAATCCCCAGTAACTACATACAATACTGGCCGTGGTGACTTAGGCCCACCATCAATCAGTGCCACACACCGCAATTCGGAGCGTAGGGGCTCACACACCTGTAATCTCACCACTCAGGAGGCAGAGGCAGAGGCAGGAGAACTACTAAGTTTGAGGCTTGCCTGGACTACATAGTGAGCTCAGGGCCAGCCTGAACTACAAAGCAAGACCCTGTCTCAAAAAAAAAAAATCCTATCTCTCTAGGTCTAATTTCAATATCAAAAATCTATATTAGATTCTCCAGAGAGATAGAAAGATGATATAGATAGATAGATGATAGATAGATAGATAGATATAGATAGATAGATAGATAAATAGGACCCTAGAGTTTTGATCAGCTTGACATACAAACAACTTTGGTTATAACAGGAATTTTAGTTTTAAAATGTTGAGTTTGAACAAAATTTTGAGTTTGCTTCCAGATGGTCTCAGATACAGATTTAACTCTTAAGGAGTTCTGGAAAGAACATTACAACATCCCTTCTTGTGTTATTGAGAAATTCTGGGCCAGTGGCTCTCTAAGAACACTGAGGTCTTCCTGGAAGAAAGTGTGGCCTAAAATTATACAGGAGGGAGGTTGTGTAGAGGAGTCTGAGCCTTAGATGACCAACTTGAGTTACAATCATCCCTCTGGCACAAATTGAGTTTGTAAGTTAAGGATCCAATGTAGATAGCTAGAGATAGTTAAAAGAGATTTATGATAGGAATTAGTTCAGGTGGTTATGAAAGTCAAGAAGTCCTGTAACCTGTCATCTGTAGTGAGTGGTGTAATTCAATCTGAGTCTGTAGGTCCAAGAATTGGAGATTTGGGCAATGCTACACATCCCAGTCTAAGTTTGAAAACCCAAGAATCAGAAGTGCTAATGACTGTGGTAGGAGAAGATGGATGTCTACACTCAGAGGAGAGAGAGTAAAATTTGCCTTTTCTCTGCTTTTTTGCTTGCTTTTGGGCCCTTGATGGGTTAGGTGATGCCAACCCACTTTAAAAAGAATGATATATTTCATGCAGTCTGCCAATTCAAGTGAGAATCTCTCTTGGAAGGACTCTCACAGACTTACCCAGAAATAATATTTTACCAGTTATATTGGTATCTGTTTAACCCAGTCAAGTTGACCTGCAAAATTAACCATCACAGCATCTTTAAACAGAAACATATATCAAACAACATCATGGAGCAATGGGGTGATGTATAAACGTTGTGGCCAGAGGCTCACAGGAAACTAACACCGTGTTGCCTGTAGGCATGATGGCTCAGTATTTGTTAATTCAGGTGGCTTTATAGAACATAAAATTAGAACTGATTATATTTTGTTACTCTTGTTAACATCTATTGTTTTATAAGACAACAGGTTGAGGACAACCAAACTTAGTTCCAAAACCCTTCTCTGCTTCATATTCACTGTGAGATCTCTCAAGGTCACTTCTCTGGAGTAGTTTTCTTTCTAGTAGGATGAGAACGAGCCCATTTGGGTTCCCTTCTCTTTGCCTTGAGTTGAAGAGTCTATCACTTCCTTGGGGAAGTAGGCTGTCTCATAGAAGGTGGCTTAAAATGACAATTCTAAGTACCTTCCCATGCCTGGAACAGACTGATTCATCCGTTGAGTCCTTTTGTGATCTATTGGTTCCCTATTAGGCCCTCTTGTTGGGGTACAATTCATTGTACACCACATCTACTTTTCCATTATTTGAGGACCATCTTTTAATCTGGAAAAGCTCTCAGTTCCCAATGAACCCAACAAATAGAATACTCTTGGTAACATCCTGATGTGTCATTCATATATATACACATATGTGTGTATGTATAAACACACACACACACACACACACACACACACTCTCTCTCTCACCACCACCACCACCACCAGAAGATGAAGGAGTTCAAGTCATCATGTAAAGTCCCCAAGGAGTTGGACGTTATATTTCAATAAGCTACCATACTTTCCACACCAACTTTGCTAGTTAGATATTATCATGTCCATTTAAAAACAGATGCAGAAATGACACTCATGATGTGGACAACACAAATTCAAAAGTTTTGCACTCCATCTCATACCATTTTTACTTCTACGTGGTATTTTTTCCAATTAAATCTGCTTTTGGGTGGTGGAGATGGGATCACCTTCAGAGTTACAGGATTTCTGATTCCCTGGGGAACTTTAAAAAGAAAGCAGACCATACTCTATCATGGAAACTTCTAGTGGGGTGGCTAGTAATTTCTTACAAGCCCTGCAGCCCGGAGAGCCTCTCTGCAGATCCTCGTGGTGAAGCAATCCTGGGCCTCGTCATTAGTTGTTTCCCCTAGCCCTGGCATCCATGACTTGCTGTTTGATGTCTGTGGGAAGGTCAACCTCTTAGCCTGCTTGGTTTTTGTTGCTTTCGAACACCCTTTTTTTCAGAACAGGAGCTCAGTTGCAGCACTGTCTTTTGCTTGGCCCCGGGACAACTTTTCCACTGTCACCACCCTGTAGCCTCAGCTGGCACAGAAATTCCAAAATAAATGAACATGTTGTAAATCGGGAGAAAATATTGTGTCCTTGTGGTGTTGATGTTGATTGCAGCTCAGCGGCTCAGGCAGTAATGACCACAGCTCGGCTGCATATTTCTTTACCCAAACACGCAGAGGGCTTGCCCAGGCCAGGAGCTCTGCAGACGCCTCCATTTAGTCTGCACTTTAGCTTCTTAAAAGTGTGCTGACAAAGTCCCCATGATCTGCAGCCCCCAGGTGGGCCAGGGGCCTGGCCTGTCACAGCCAGGCTGAGAAAAGACACACCAGTCTTCCCTGTATGCAGCAGCTGGGAACAGAAGCCTGACGATAACACTTTGGCAGAAGGTAGCCCTGGCTCGGTGGTGCTATGCTTATGATAGGCCTGATGGCTGGGTTTCACTGAGGCTAGCAAGGCACAACCTAGAACTAACTGAGGCCCTGTGAGGAGAAGCTTCATGGGTGAGGGTGGGGGCCAGGCTGGCTTGTCATATTCTAGCTGCAGGATCTGAGAGATATTCAGAGTTTGACCACCCAGTCCTTTGGCATGATTAACAGAGGAACAAAATCTTTTTTGAAAAGGAGTATGGGAAGGTGAAGGGAGAAAATGATTCACCAGAGGATATTTTTCCCCTCTCTTAACCCAAAGATTCCAGGCAGCAATGAGGATTCTTGTGCAGGTCACTTTTCTGGTGACTTGGAGAAGACATCAATTTCTTTTTCTTTCTAGTGACCCCCATTCACTGCTTTAAGGTGTTGGCTCACTACCCAATCACGTGATATCTGAGTACATCCAATCAGAGGTTTTTAGGTCCTCACATCCGTGGATGGAACATGGTCTTGATTTGCCAATCACGGGACTCATTTGCTAGTGGACATGAACATCTGATTCCAGATGGCTCCTATTAGGGTCCTCCCCTGGGACTGTTGCTTTTGGATTCTCTTTGGGACTTTGCACTTGGAGGAGAAAGGAAATAAAAGATGATATTAAAATTGAGAAGATCCATTTACAAAATAAGTGGGAATGAAAAACAATGCACAGAAAAAAAATCATCCTTATCAAAGGATGGGGAAGAAGAGAGACGACCTTGAAGATCATCCTTGAATTCTTACAGATAGCTGTGCAGGAATGCAGTTTACCCTTAACTTTCTTATAACCTACATGCATCCAACCATATATTTAAAATATTTCTGCCAGGCATGGTGGCTCACGCCTGTAATCCCAGCCCTCGGGAGGCAGAGACAGGAGGATTGCTGAGTTCGAGGCTTGCCTGGGCTACATAGTGAGCTCAGGGCCAGCCTGAACTACAAAGTGAGACCCTGTCTCAAAAAAAAAAATATTTCTACATTAGTTATAATGTATAACTCAATGTAGATGTTATATAAGTAGTTGCTTGGCTGTTAGGGAATGATGACAAGGAAAGTGAAGCGAACGTACTCAATACACATAAAAACTTTTTCTGCTTCTTTTCTATTCTATTAGTTCAGCCTATGGATGTGGAACAGGAGGATGAAGAGGTCAGTCTGTAGTGGCTCGGCTTTGGACAAATCCAAAATCTGATTCTTAGAGGGGTGAAGACAAGAACTGAGAAAAGAATTATGAACAACATTGTTATTAAAACTATGCATGGGACAGACTGTAGCCCCCACATCTATTCATTCCTGTCACTTATTCAATATCCACGTGTGTGTAAAATGCCCATTCTGTGTCAAGGCCATGGCAATGAAAATAAATAGGGTAAAATTTCTGCCCTTGAGGAGTTCACGATCTACTTGGTCAACAAAGACGAACAGGCTATGATGACACATTGCGATGAAATGCAGGGCTGGGACGGATGGAACGGGCACCCTGGGAACATGGAAGAAGCAGCTAACTCAAGAATAACACAAGATAGAGCCTTCCTGATGGGGGCCGCATCCAGGCTGAGTCTTAAGGGAAAGGGGGGGGTCTCTGGAGGGGTACAGATGTAGGAGATTATCCACAATGGCTCCCCACCACAAGCACCTGCAGCTGGGTTACTATGTGAGCATGAAGTGGGGTGCTGGATGAGATGCTTATTCTATGAGGAGAATTAGGGAACAGAGACAGTTTGAGAGTTCAACAGGTTCAAGTCTTCCACACCGAGCTTGCCCTGGCCCCAGGCTCACTGAAAAGTGTTTCAGAGTCACGCTTTCTACTGATGTGAATGTCTCTCTCTGTTACAGTCGTTGATCAATGAAGTCATATTTATTAAATATTTGTATAACAGAATAAGCTTTGCCAACGGTGTATCATTTTTCTCTTGTCTGAAAATCTCTTTGGAGGATGTTCTTAGAAGTGGTGTTAAGAACCAAAGGTCTCAACAGTTTACACACTGAACAACTGCCCAACAGCCCCAAGGAAGGCTACACTAATTTAAGGATTGCTTACAATCAGAGAAGCACTTTATTGTGGTCTTATTAGTTTGGAAATTTTCTTGTTTGTTTTTGTTTTATTTTGGGCTTTTATTGATTTTACAAAGCTTGAATTTGAAAGGAATCACTTTAGACAGTGCTAAGGGAAATCATTTGAATTGGGTGGCCTCAAATGACACTTAGCTTTAAGGGCTTGGTAAGGGCCAGAGTCAGTTTGGTGAAAGAGGCCCAGAAATAAATGTTGACAATGCAGAGATGAGTAGTAAATGATCTCTGGCGGAACTTTTAGTCTGAGTTTATGGTCAGAAGTCATTAGGAAGGAGACTGGCACAGAAACCACTGTAGCATATAACTGGTCTGATGGTGAAGCACTGGGACCATGAATGATGACCAGTCAGAAGGCATGGATATTCAAATATTCTTGGCAGAATATGACCTTTCCAGGCCACCATAGTTTACCAGCTCTGCTCCTCTTTCCTCCTCCA
>PVIC010020684.1:0-12446 GCA_004025085.1 Thryonomys swinderianus
CCATGGGACAGGGCTCTCTGGATAGTCATTATGCCTAGGTCAATTTGTTCTCATTTGAGCACACAAATGTACTTGCTTTAGATTTTTTTTCTTTCCTTGCTTTAGTTTCAATCACAAGTAGGAAATGCTCTCACTCCCACACAGAGTGTGCTACAGGAGCAGATGGTGCACAGCATAGGGAAATCGGAGCGGGATAGTGTAGGAGCAGAATATAAGCTGATATCGCCAATCTTGGCTTGGGTTTTCCATTATTATTGTTATTAGTGTTATTATTACTATGGTTTCTAGAGGCAGAGTCTCACTGTTTAGTCCAGGCTGGCCTTGAACTCATGGCATAACCCAGGTTGGCCTCAAACTTGCAGTAATCTTCCTGTCTCAGCCTCCTGACTGCTGGGATTACAGCCATATGCCAGCACATCCAGCCTAGTTTGGTTTTTCTCAGAAACCTAAACCCAAGGTGGGCAGAGTGGCTGATGTCTGTAATCCCAGTCACAGGGAGGCTGAGATAGGAGGATCACAATTTCAAGTCCATCCTGGGCAATTTAATGAGCAAACCCCTGTCTCAAAATAAAAATTGCTGGGGTTGTAACTCGGTATGAGGTCCTGAGTTCAAACCCAGAAAAACAATCCCCAGCAAGAGGCTGGGGATTTAGCTTAGTGGTTCCGGCATCTGCCCGGCAAGAGCAAGGTCCTGGGTTCAGTCCCCATATCACATACCACAGTGTCAGGAATAGTTACTCTCGCTTCTCATCCCAGCACTTGGGAGGCAGAAGCAGGAGGATTGCTGAGTTCCAGGCTTGCCTGGGCTACATAGTGAGCTCAGGGCCAGCCTGAACTACACAGTGAGACCCTGTCTCAAGAAAAAAACAAAAACAAAAAGAACAAATCTCAAGCAAACAAGCAAACCAAAACCCAAGTTGTTTCTCAGCTTCTTTCCTTGTAATCCTATAAACTAGAGCTTTGTGTGTTGGCACACGCCTGTAATCCCAGCACACAGGAGGCTGAGACAGGAAGATTGCTATGAGTTCAGGATCACCCTGAAGTACTGCAAAGTGAGGCCCTGTCTCAAAACAAAACAAAACACATAAGCAAACAAAACAGAACATATCCTAAGAACACAGTTTTCAGATTTCAAACCATAGTGTTAAACAGAACCCTTGGACCTGAGGACTCTCTCTCCTGCTCTGTGTTGCTTTCTAATGATCCATTGAGCAGAGGCTTGGCTTAGTGAGGCTTTGGTGCTGATGGCCACAAGCTGAGATGGAGCTGCCACCCTGAGATGAGAGGCAGGCTGCACTGAACACTGCAGCTGCCCAAGCAACAGCTGGTTAAACCCTCAGCAGCTGCAGCAGCTGGGATTCCACCCAACATTTGAGCTGAGTTTAATACACCCTCCGCCCCCACATCCCGCGCTCCTTCCATGGCTACTCTACAGTATCTCACAGAATCCTAAGAGCAGATACCACGGTCTCTTCCTTAACTAACCTGTAGCCTAATGTTTACCCAGCTTCTCTTAGACACAGCTGGCCAAAAGCACCTGGGGTCTCCCACGGGATGGAGAGTGGGCCTCTGCTCCCTCTATTGGTCCTTAGAGTGATGAGGGTGGGCTGTTCTTTGAACTGTCTGAGTTTTATTGTTAGAATTTCCTAAAGATGAAGAGGTTTCTCTGGTGGGATGAGAAGGTGGATTTATCTTCGGAAGATTCTACACCAAGGCCTAGAGACCCTCAGGACTGTGGGGAGGTCAAGCATTGTACCAGCAGTTGTCCACTGGCTGCTTTCCACGGCGCTGTGATTCTACAGTTAACAACACTAAGACTCATATTCTCTTCGGCTCCCTTCACCAGACGTGACCTTGAGGAAGTCACTGGTGTAAGGTTGCCAGAGGCCATGGTGAGGTGCTTTCAAGTGGTTGGAAAAGAGATGTTTGAGATTTAAACAAGGCAAATGAACACAGCAGAAGCAGGGTGGCTCCGCTCAGCTCCAAAGCCCCAATCCCTCTCTCCAACAGATAATTATCAAACCCTGTAATACTAATTGGCTTTGTACTCCGCTGAAGATTCTGATGATCATTTTCTTTTTTTTTTCCCTTCTTATTGATTGATTGATTGAGACAGGGTCTCACTTTGTAGTTCAGGCTGGCCCTGAACTCACAAGGTACCCCAGGCAAGCCTTGAATTTAGCAATCCTCCTGCCTCTGCCTCCTGAGTGCTGGGATTACAGGCATGAACCAACATGCTAGGCTTTTTTTTTTTTTTTCTGAGACAGGGTCTCACTTTGTACTTCAGGCTGGCCCTGAGCTCACTATGTACTCTAGGCAAACTTTGAACTCAGCAATCCTCCTGTCTCTGCCTCCCGAGTGCTGGGATTACAGGCATGAGCCAACACACCCAGCACTGTGGTATGTGGTATTGATTGCTGGTGGGCGTGAGTCACTAGGCCCAGCATTGTATGTGGATACTGAGGATCGAACTCAGGACCTTGGTGCTTGTGAGGCAGGTGCCAGAACCACTGAGCTAAATCTCCAGCCCCAGGCTTTTCTTTTTGTACTTTCATGACTATGTTCATAGCCCCTTACCACCCAGATATTTGATTTTTTGAGTCTCCATCAGACAGCTCCCCCCTTTCTGCTTTTTCTTTTTTTCTCTCTCTTTCCCTTCCTTCCTTCCCTCCTTCCTTTCCTTCTTTCTTCGCCTGCCTGCCTTCCTTCTTTCCTTCCTTCCTTCCTTCTTTCCTTCCTTCCACAGAAGATTGAATGGAAAACCTTGACAGGCAGGGGTCTACATTTTCAGCCCTTGTAAAAAAAATTTTATGTTTATGCCAGGAATGGTGGTACATGCCTGTCTGTAACCCCAGCACTCTGGGCTCTGAGGGAGGAGAATCACTGTGAGGTCAAGGCCAGCCTTGGCTACATAGTGAGTTTAAGGCAAGTCTGAATTGAGACCTTGTCTCAACTGAACAGACAAAAAACACACAAACAAAGGAATCCAGAAGGAACTGCAATTATAGCTGGAGAAGTTGGACTAATGCTGCTTACTTCCAGCTTCATTACGTGAGAAAAATAAATTGCTATTTTTAAAGGTATTTTAACTGGGTGTTTCTGTTACTACAGCCGAACAGGTAGTAAACATTCAAATGTAGTAAACACAACAAACTGAACATCAGATTAGTGTAGGTTGGGCACTCAGTATAGAGGTTTCTACGACAGATGTCATAGATGGCCTCGTTGTCTACCATGAAGGCGCAATCAGAGTGCTCCAGGGTGGTGTGGGTGGTGAGGATGGAGTTGTAGGGCTCCACTACAGCTGTGGAAACCTGGGGGGCGGGGTAGATGGGGAACTCTAGCTTGGACTTCTTGCCGTAGTCACTGTAGAGATACTCTGGTAGAATAATGATTGCCATAATATTTTGCAATTTTTCTTATCCAGAAACAGAGTCTACTTCCCATGCCTTGAACCCAGGCTGGCCTTGTAACTCACTAATAAAATGTGACAGAAGTCACCACATTGAGTTGGTTCTAGAGAACTTTTATTTATTTATTTAATTTTTATTTTTTTTGCTTTTGAGACAGGGTCTCGCTTTGTAGTTCAGGCTGGCCCTGAGCTCACTATGGTACCCAGGCAAACCACTGCGAACTCAGCAATCCTCCTGTCTCTGCCTCCCGAGTGCTGGGATTACAGGCGTGAGCCACCACGCCCCAGCACTGAGGTATGCGGTGTTGATTGTTGGTGGGCATGTCTCCATACCCAGCATTATATGTGGTTACCGGGGATGGAACTCAGGACCTTGCGAGGCAGGCGCCGGAACCATTGAGCTAACCCTCAGGCCCTTATTTATTTATTTTTGAGACAAGATCTAGCGTTGTTGTTCAGGCTGGCCCTGAGGTCAATACGTAGCCCTGGCAAGCTTCAAACTCAGCAATCTTCCTGCCTCCGCCTCCCAAGTGCATGCATTACAAGTGTGAGCCACCATACCTGGCACTGTGGTACATGGTACTGGAGATTGAACTCAGCACCTTGTGTTTTGCAAGGCAGATGCTGGAACCACTGAACTAAATCCCTGGCCCGAGACCTTATTTTGAGATGGAATCTTGTTACTCAGTTCAGGCTGGCCTTGAACTTGTGGATATCCTCCTCGATCAGCCTTCCAAGTACAGGGATAACAGGTGTGGGCACCAATGCCCTGCCAGTTCCAGAGCCTTTGGCCTCACAAGTGCTCGTGCTTCACCATGGAGAAGCTCCGGCTGGATGGCTACATCAGGAGAGATGTGGGGAGAGACATGCAACCCAGGGCACAGCCAATACCAAGGCTCTGGACATAAATCAGGCCTTTCCGTCCCAACTAAGCCGAGAGCTGCCTGGAGACACATGAAGGAGTCCAGGAGAAGCAGAGGAAAGGGGCCAACTCAAGCCCTGGATTTCTGCAAAATAATACACTGTTGTTTTAAACCGCTAAGTTTTGATGGTGTTTATGATGTACAGATCACAGATACATCATCAGGGAGGTAAATGTTTCCGTGAAAAACCCAGAAGACCTGGAGCCCTCCTTGTATGATGAATTCCATTGAGTGGAGAAGCACAATGTGACTTTCATGCAAACACAGTAAAAATGGTTTCACTTTTCACAGAGATACTTAAACCAGCTTTGTAAAACAAAACAGCAGTGTAAAAATACTTTATCTTTATTTTGTCTCAGTTGTTTGAGACATAGCAATTATATTGGTGTCACTACATATATTATTAAGTCCATCTACTGAATATTAAGATAGTTAATTTCTTTATTTGATCCTGTATTTGTGATCTTTATATATCTATAATCTTTTTTTTTTTTTTTTTGAGACAGGGTCTTGCTTTGTAGTTCAGGCTGGCTCTGAGCTCACTATGTAGCCTAGGCAAGCCTCGAACTCAGCAATCCTCCTGTCTCTGCCTCTCGAGTGCTGGAATGACAGGCATGAGCCACCAAGCCCAGCACTGTGGTATGTGGTATTGATTGCTGGTGGGCGTGAGTCTCCATGCCCAGCATTGTATGTGGTTTCCAGGGATCAAACTCAGGACCTTGCGCTTGTGAGGCAGGCGCTGAAACCACTGAGCTAACCCTCCGGCCCTATATTTATAATCTTTACAAAGCAGCCACTCACACATGGCTGTCAAAAGAGATTTATATTTAATGAACAACTTATTTATCTGCTTATTTCTCTCACACACTAAACACTTGTTTTATCACTGAACTACACTCATACCTCCATGGGCAAATACTTAATAAACAAATATCTAGGTCCTAAAATCATACAAGCTTTGTGGACTGACTTGCTAAATATGTTTTGCTTTTTTACAGTGCTAGAGATCAAATCCAGGGCCTTGTGTATGCCAGGTAAGCTCTTCATCGCTAAGTTTCATTCCTAGTCCTAAACATATTTTTTTCCAGTACAAGGAATCAAACTCAGGACCTTGAGTTTGCTAGGGAGGTGCAGTACCTCTGAGCTAAATCCTTGGCTCTCTAAACATTTCTATTTTTCTTCCTGCAATCCTCCTGCTTCAGCTTCCTAAGAGCTGGGATTACTGATGGCATCCCGAACCCCCCCCCCTTTTTTAGACATCTTTTTGCTTTGTAGTTTAGGCTGGCCCTGAACTCACTGTGTAGCCCAAGCAAGCCTCAAACTCAGCAATCTTCTTGCCTCTGCTTCCCGAGTGCTGGGATTACAGGCGTGAGCCACCATGCCCAGCATTGTGGTATGTTGTGTTGACTGCTGGTGGGTGTGAGTCACCACACCTGGTATTGTATGTGGTTACCTGGGGATCAAACCAGGGACCTTACGCTTGCTAGCCAAGTGCCAGAACCACTAGGCTAAATCTCTGCCCCCCAACCCTTTTTACATTTTTATTTTGACCAGACTATTCCCCCCACCTAGACAGGGGTCTGAAATGTGGTAATTGTATGACATACATACATATATATGTGTGTGTGTGTGTGTGTTTGTGTATATGTATTTGTTTTGTTTTGTTTTGAGATGGGGTCTCTTGAGGTCACTAGGCTGGTAGTGAAGTACATATATAAAAAATGAAACAAAAAAAGTGAAATGAAATATAAATGAAAAATATATATACGTATATGTGTATATATACATATTTATGTGTGTCTGTATACACACACACAAACACACACTCACATATATATGTGTGTTTGTGGGCTGGGACTGTAGGCAGTGGTGCCCTACCTAGTTTAATACATATTTATTGATGAATTAATTATACCAGCTATGAATCTTAGGGTTGTTGTAAATACTAAATTAGAGAACACTAAAGTATATCTGGCACATAACATATTTAGGGTCCTATAAATGTATGTGTTTTCCTAAAACACCTAAAGCTCTTTTCTCCTTTCTTTAACTACTCATTTATCTAATCATTCAACAATCATGATCTCAGCTTCAAAACATACCCTGAATTCTCTCTTTATATTATTCAGCACTACCATTGTGGCCAAGCCACTTTTATGGGTCATTCACCTTTCTTGGTCTGGTTTCCCTCCATTGTGAGGGAATCTCCAGAAACTAATCTTTTTTTTTTTAAATTTTTGGTGGTAATAAGAATAGAATCCAGGGCCTCACACATGCTAAGCACACATTTTAACACTGAGCTACATCTCAAGCCCTAAAACCACATTTGTTTGTTTGTTTATTTCTCTTTGGAACATGGGGATTGAATTTGAGTCCTTGTGCTATAGAGGCAGACACCAGAACCGCTGAATTAAATCTCTGGCCCCTATTTATGTATTTCTTTAGACAAAGTCTTACTAGCCCAGGCTGACCTCAAATTTGGCTTCAGCTTTCCCAGTACTGGGATTAAAAGCTTGTGCCATCATGGCTTGCTGAATACCGATTTCCTTGTCTATGCCCCCACCTTCTTTGTGCATGTATTGGGAATTGAACTCAGGACCTTGTGTTGGCCACTAAACTACAACCCTACCTAGCCTCTCTCTATTGAGAGCAGAACTCTTGTCTTCAAGTTAATTGCTTTATTTCCAAAGCTAGAGAAATGCCTAGAACTTACAGCATAGGCCCAGTAAATATTTGTTGAATAAATAAGTGATTCATATAATGATGTTGATGAAAACTCAAGCTCCCTAGTCCACATTCTAGCGGTTTTCTGAAAACTAAGAATTGCTACCCGGGTGTGGTTGCACATGCCTGGGATTCTAGCACTGGGACGCCGAGGCTGTGGTGGCACAAGCCTGTAATTCCAACCATGGAGGGAAAGGCAGGAGGATTGCTGTGAGTTTCACTCTACCTTTGGTCACACAGTGAGTTCAAGACCAGGCTGTACTACATTGAGACCCTGTCTCATAAAACAATACACAACAAGAATAAAAATTACTGTTGAGACCCAGAGATTTAGCTTATTGGTTCTGGCGCCTGCCTAGCAAATGCAAGGTCCTGAGTTTAATCCCCAGTAGCCACATACAACAATACCGGGGCATGGTGACTCATGCCCACCAGCAATCAGTACCACATACCACAATGCCAGACCGGGTGGCTCACGCCTGTAATCCCACCACTTGGGAGGCAGAGGCAGGAGGACTGCTGAGCTCAAGGCTTGCCTGGGCTACATGGTAAGCTCAGGGCCAGCCTGAACTATAAAGTGAGACCCTGTCAAAAAAAAAAAAAAAAGAATTACCGTTGCCAAGTTAGATCCTAGAAAACTGCAAAGCTCAGTAATGACAAGTCTGTGGTTGAAGGCTGGGGGCAGGGGAGGGAAGATACTGAATTTTTTGGCCTTTTTTTTTCTAAGAACCCGGAAACCTTGCTAAAGGGAGGCCTGGAATTTTTGATCAGAAAGTCCAGGCCAATCACAGTGGGTATGTTTTTTCTTCACTCTTCTTCGCCACCACTTCTTGCTAGGCTGCAAATGCGCAATACCTTTAGGACCCCGGATTCCTTTCTGTTTCTTTATGAATGAACCGGCTCACGTCTACGCATGCGCAGCTGCTTGCTCTCCCGCTCCACGTGAGACCCACCCTTCTCTCTGGCCGGTGGCCCCGCCTTAATCTTTTCTAATGGACCAATGGAGAGCGGGCTAGGGGGCGGAGCCTGGGGGTGGTAAAGCCCTGAATTCTCTGGCGCCGGCTCCCTCGCTTTAGCTTTGCAGTGT
This sequence comes from Thryonomys swinderianus, assembly GCA_004025085.1. Taxonomy (NCBI): domain Eukaryota; kingdom Metazoa; phylum Chordata; class Mammalia; order Rodentia; family Thryonomyidae; genus Thryonomys; species Thryonomys swinderianus. The sequence continues at coordinate 8,147 of PVIC010020684.1, forward strand.
TGTGATCACGTGGCCTGCTCCCGGTGCGGCGCCTGTTTTGGTTTTTCTTTAGTTTGCGTCCGGCACCTGAGACGTGAGTGACTTTCTTGGTTCGGCTGCCGCATGTACCAACACCCAGGCCTCTTCTTCGGGCTCCCTCGGCCCACAGTTCTGCCTGCCCGTCGGGGCTAGTTCTTGCCATGCCGCTGGTCCGCTACAGGAAGGTGGTGATCCTCGGTTATCCCTCAGTAGGTGAGCTCCGCCCCGCGCAGAGCGGGAACACGACCCGGGCACCTTGATGACACCGAAGGGAGCGAGGTTAGGGAAGGATAGGGGCACGAGGCTAATGGTTTGTTGAGGGCTGCAGGAAGCGGAGCACGTAAGGGTTAATGTGAAGTTGGCTGCAGGAACCTCAGAGTGGTCCCCTATGTTACTCCGCGAGGAGTGGAATCGGATTTGAAGGCACCGGCTTGGTCTTCGAGGGGCTAATGGTCTCAGGTGTGCTGAGGCAGAGGAGGGTTCTTTGGGGGCATCTTGGATCTTCTGGGGCTGTGGCAGGAAAAGGCAAAAGGAAAGCTTGCCTGGGGAGAGCAGGATTCTGAAGTGCGGCCATAACACAAAAAAAAGCCTTGCTTGGGACATTTACAGACTGGGGTGCTGATTTGGGGCATCTTTGGGCCCTGGGGCACATGATGGGAATAGATGAATGCAATGCAAGTACTTATGTTCACAGGGAAGACATCTTTGGCTCATCAGTTTGTGGAAAATGAGTTCTTGGAAGGCTATGATCCTACAGTGGAGAACAGTGAGTAGTCTTGTCTCCTTCAGTGTGGAGAGGAGAGTAGCTGGAGTGCTTGGGTGCACCTCCCACTCCATAATTTGGGATTTCTCTGTTGCCAAGGGGTGATCAACTCTGTGGATACTAAGTATTATGAAGTTGGGCGTGGTGGCTCATGCCTGTAATCCCTGCACTCAGGAGGCAGAGGCAGGAGGATTGCTGTGAGTGTGAGGTTTGCCTGGGCTACATAGTGAGCTCAGAGCCTGCCTGAAATACAAAGTGAGACCCTGTCTCAAAAAATAGAAACAAAAACAAAAGAACCTCTAGCATGTCCGCTCTAGTTTCGCGGAACTCCATGGACCAGATACAATTATGTATCCTCCAGGGTGAAGAATATATGGGGCACACATTGCTGTCCCTGTAAGACATATCACAGTCAAGTTTTCTTTTCAGCTTACAGCAAGACTGTGACTCTTGGCAAAGATGAGTTTCACCTACAGCTGGTGGACACAGCTGGACAGGTACAAGTTGGGGTAGGGTATGCAAATATGGCAGGTCACTTCTCGGAGATAAAGCCCATTAGCTTCTGTTTAGTGTGGAAAGCACTATTACAAGAATAGTATTTTAATTATTTTATTTTGTTTTTGTACTGGGGATCGAACTCAGGATCTTGCAGTTGTGAGGCAGGTATGGTCGCACTGAACTAAATCCCTGGCCAAGAATAGTATTTTAACTGGGTGTTGTGGCACATGTGTGTAATCTCGGCACTCAGGGAAGCTGAGGGAAGAGGATTGCTGTGAGTTTGAGGCCAACCTAAACTACCTAGCAAGACCTGTCTCAAAAGACAAAAATATTTTAGCTTCTAATAGCATCCAGTGCTTACTGGAGCTGTTCTATAAATACTCGTTGATGAAAAGGGACTGAAGCAGGGGTGCCGCAGAGAGGGTCACTCCGACGCTATCCTGCCAGCCTTTGACCTCTGAGTGGTATGGATCTAGGTACTAATATTTCTGTTTCTTGTCAGGATGAATATAGCATTCTTCCCTACTCATTCATCATTGGAGTCCATGGTTATGTGTTGGTGTATTCTGTCACTTCCCTGCATAGGTAAGTTGTGAGAGGTTGTGAGTGGGGGACTGGGGAGGACCCAAAGACTTCCCAGAATTAAGGTTATAGGTCCGTTTCTTGTGTTTAAAGCTTCCAAGTCATTCAGAGTCTGTACCAGAAGCTCCACCAAGGCCATGGGAAGACCCGGTAGGTGGCCCACATGATAGATACAGTGTGGAGATGAGAAGGTGGGAGAGAGCACAGAGGTGACCTGTCTGAGTCGGAGATGAAGCTAGGACATAGGCCGTGACTGGGTTGTTGGGACGTGAAGGCCTGGATGTGAAGGCAGTTGGGATCCATGGAACATGGGATAGGACCCTATTTCCTGCTGTCTCCTCACAGGTTGCCGGTGGTTCTAGTGGGGAACAAGGCGGATCTTTCTCCAGACAGGTGTGTAAATTTCTGTTGTCCAGGGAGAAGAAAGTTCTAGGCAGACAGACTCTAGTCCTGGTTCTGCCACTGGCTCCAGTCATTTCATCTCTCTTCATCTCTACCATGGTTAAGAGAAGATAGCTTTTCTATCACAAGAATCACAGTTGTATTATTTTAAGGCACAGTTCTAGATTCACACATTTTTCCTTTGTTTACCTACATGTTCTCCTTCAGTTTTTGGCTCAAAGCTTGGGCGGTCAGAAGCATCAGGAAATCCTGACTGTAAAGATTTTCCTGAGAACTTGGAGACATTGATCTCCTTCATTTTTATGTCCCAAATTTGCTTCCAGAGAGGTACACACAGTCCAAGGGAAGAAACTAGCTGAATCCTGGGGCGCAACATTTATGGAGTCATCTGCTCGCGAGAATCAGGTACTGGGTCTGAATGCTAAGACGGTAGTGGGGGTAACGGGGTCTCCCTTGTATATTTCATGGTGTTAGTGGTGATGGGGATGTACTAGTCACCCCAGAGCAAGGTTACAATGGTAGTGAACTGATTTGCCTTGAATGTCTATTCCTTCCTTGTAGCTGACTCAAGACGTCTTCATCAAAGTCATCCAGGAGATTGCTCGTGTGGAGAAGTTCTATGGGCAAGAGCGTCGATGCCATCTCATGTGACCCTTCAGAAATGGGGTGACTGCCCCATTTCTGCCTTTGGCACTTGTTAGGCTGGGTGGGGCAGACCTTAGGACCTCACGGGTATGGTTACCAGTGTGTCTGTGGCCCTCTAGGCACACAGTATTGTACCCTTATATTTGCACACTTTCTCCAGGTTCCAGTGGCCTGAGTAACAATGTTTACAAAAAGGCAGGGATGTCTCATGGGCGGTGGTCCCCATGGCCGTTTTTGCTAAATGAATTCTGTTACAATCTGTGGGGTTGGTATGTGAGTCCCGGACATTGTTTTTGTAGGTCTCATTCTGTGTAGGTTTTGGGTGTTGGGTGGGTAAAGAGAGCTAGGGACTTCTGAAATAGAGCCAGTTCCCTTGGGTAACAATGTATATATCAAATAAAATGAGAAATCTTTTGTTGACTTCTTTGCACCTGAGAGAGCCCAGGCAATATTTTACCTTCTTTTCCTAGGAGTAATGGTTGTGGTATTTGGTGGAGATCTTTCCTCCTACCTCATTCTTAGTTCTTATGCCTCATTTATTAAGGACCATACTCAAACTTATTACTTGTTTTTCTCACCTTCCTATTCTGTTGGGTTCTCTCTAGACTATACTGTTTTAATTGGCTGCCCCACCCATCCAAGTTTGATCCTTTAACTGCAGAAACACTACCCTCTAGTGGCCAGCTGCCACATGCTGACCTAGCTGTCCTTGGGCCTTGGCATTTGTTGCAATTCAGTGGGTAGGATTTGGGGACGAGGAAAGAAGCCCTTCACACCTAAACAGAGCTGAGTGTGGTGTTATATATCTGTAATCCCAGCACTTGGGAGATTGAGGCAGGAGAATGGAGAGTTCAAGGCCAGCCCGAGCTACTTAGTGAGATCTTGTCTCAAAAAAAATCAGGGGCCAGGGATTTAGCTCAGTGGTTCCAGTGTCTGCCTTGCAAGTGCAAGGTGTCATACCGTCCCTGGTACCATATGCCACAATGCTGGGTGTGGTGGTTTATGCCTGTAATCCCACCAAAGCGACCCTGTCCAAAAAAAAAAAATCAGGAAGCAGTATAAAGGCAGAAAGCTTGGTGAAGATTTTGATTATCTAAGAAAGTTGCAAAGAAATAATGCCCCTAATGCTTATCAGCCCCTCATATTCCTAATCTTTTTCATTATAATAATGGGCATTCATAACATCCAGTGATCTTTTTTGCACCCTTCACATTTTGGAATTGTGCACTGTTTTTAGTTTTGAGACAGGGTCTCACTTTGTAGTTCCGACCAGCCCTGAGCCCACTATATAGCCCAGGCAAGCCTCGAACTCAACAATACCCGTGCCTCTGCCTCCTGAGTGCTGGGATTACAGGTGTGAGTCACCATGGCTGGCGGCACTTTTTTTTTTTT
>PVIC010020684.1:12546-29402 GCA_004025085.1 Thryonomys swinderianus
TTTTTTTTTTTTTTTTTTGTCTGAGACAGGGTCTTGCTTTGTAGTTCAGGCTGGCCCTGAGCTCCCTATGTAGTCCAGGCAAGCCTCAAACTCAGCAATCCTTCTGTCTCTGCCTCCCGAGTGCTGGGATGACAGGCATGAGCCACCACGCCCGGCACTGTGGTATGTGGTATTGATTGCTGGTGGGCGTGAGTCTCCATGTCCAGCATTCTATGTGGTCACCGGGATCGAACTCAGGACCTTGCACTTGTGAGGCAGGCGCCAGAACCATTGAGCTAACCCTCTGGCCCAGCCTCTGTTTTTCTTGATTCTTGATTGCTCCCAGCCTGAGAGCTTAACTGGCCCAATTCTCCAGGGAATTGTGAGAGTTACCTGAGTGATGTTACAATATCATTTTCACAGTGAACAAAGACCTCCTGCTAATTGAAGGAGGCTACTTTGTTAATACACTTGTTTGGGGAGGATAGAATCTACATGTAACTTTTGGTCCTGATGTCAGTATCTGGCTCTAGGCATATAGTTGGAGGCGATGGTTGGTCATCTGATTTTCAAGAATCCTGCCAGCTGCTTTTCTTTCTCTGATCAGAATCTAAAAAACAGTGGGGACTGCTGAAAAAAACACTCTGAAGAGCAATCTCAGTAGCTTCAGAGATTCTTCAGGCTAGTCACCATCTTCTCTTATTACAGTGCGGTCTTTTTGCACATCTGTCCAGGAGAATCATTCTGGGGCCTGCCACTACCATGTCCATCAGGTCTGAGATAAACTTAGACACATCTGATCTTCTCTAGATCTTTATCAACAAGACTCTTGGAAGTCTGGAGGCAACAAAATGTTGTAGCTGGTTAAAGGCTTCTCTATAAATACAGTCATTCAGTCATCTTTCTGAACCTGTTTTATTTATAAAAATTTTTTTTTGTTCGTTTGCTTTTTGAGACAGGGTCTCGCTTTGTAGTTCAGACTGGCCTTGAACTCACTATGGAGTCCAGGCAAGCCTCAACTCAGCAATCCTCCTGTCTCTGCCTCCTGAGTGCTAGGATTACAGGTGTGAGCCACCACACCCGGCATTGTGATATGTGGTACTGGGGATTGAATCCCGGACCTTGTGCTTGCCTGGCAGACACCAGAACCACTGAACTAAATCCCTGGCCCAATTTATGAAATGTTAAATCTGCTTCAAAGGGTTGAGGTGAGGATTAAGTGAGATGATAACATTGTTTAGCATTCTACATTCTATGTAGTAAACCCTTAAAGATGGTAGCTATCTTATTGTTGGAGGTCCTTCTAGTGAGGCTCTGCTTTTCTCTTTCTCTGGTACAGACCAGGGAGGTGGCTTGCATTTTCCAACTTCTGTCTCTTAGTTAACTTATTCTACTACAGTAGAGCCTTGCAGAATCATTACAGCAGTATTTTATTTTATTTATTTATTTTTTTTGCTTTTTGGAGACAGGGTCTCGCTTTGTAGTTCAGGCTGGCCCTGAGCTCACTATGGTGCCCAGGCAAGTGCCGCGAACTCAGCAATCCTCCTGTCCCTGCCTCCCGAGTGCTGGGATTACAGGTGTGAGCCACCACGCCCAGCATTGTGGTATGTGGTGTTGATTGCTGGTGGGCGTGAGTCTCCACGCCCAGCATTGTATGTGGTTTCCAGGGATCGAACTCAGGACCTTGCGCTTGCGAGGCAGGCGCCGGAACCACTGAGCTAACCCTCCGGCCCTACAGCAGTATTTTTGTTATTTTTCTCTAAAATGGACTGCAGTGGTCAGAGCAGAGAACATAACGCTAATACATGAACAGCAGAGGACTTGATCCTTCTACAACCAAGGCCAGGTCTTCTGCACTGTCCAATATGGAAACTGTAAGTTACATACGATTATGTAATTTAAAGTAAAGTTGGCTTTCCACTTGCACCACCTACATTTCAGAGTGCTCAATAGTTACATGTGATTATGGCTATTGAATTAGACTGTGTAGATATAGTGTATTTGCATCACTGCAGAAAGTTCTGTTAGACTGTGCTGGAAACCCTTCTCTGCAAAACTAGGTCTGGGCCTAATTTGTCTGCCTGTTTTCCCACCTCTTCCTTTTATAAAAGTTTTTCTTCTTAAATGCTAGGAAACACATGGCTTTTGGGTTAAATCATGGCTTAATAAGTTCTCATATGATTCCTAGGGCAATTTAATGTATCTTAGCCTCAGTCTTTTCACCTGTAATATGGAGATAATTCCATGTAATTCATCATGTGGTTAGGAATAACTAAGATACAAAGTTTCTAGCACATACTTTGTCTCTTCCTTTCTCTTTCAAGTGTACATATAGCTCAAGCAGAAAATGTATTCCTCTCTGTTTTGTCATCTAGACTTGGATAAGGGTCCCTGCCAGGAGTATCTTCTGCAACCGTGTCCAGAGTAACAGCATTTTGGGCAGGTAGTAGCCAGGGTACTGTAGCTTATTTAAAAAAAAAAAAAAAAAAAGGTGGGGAAGCAAACCTAGGAGATTTGGAAAGACTAGAGATGGGGGTAGGGACACCCTGAAAAAGCTCCCTAGCGAAGCTCTGTATTAATGTTTTGATGGGGAGGTGGTGTGTGTTGGTGATTGTGCGGGAACCGACATTCGTTCCTTACTAGGGGAGTCCGAGTGCCAGGAGCCCAGAGACTTGTCCGGTTCTTCGGGGCCCCCCAACGTGGCAAGAAACCACCCTCTGCAGCGCCAGGCGCCGTGCCTCACTTTCTCCATTGGCGGACTCCAGTTCCCAGGATGCAGAGCAGCGGCCAATCTCCTACCTCTTCTTCCATCCCCCTCCCGGGAAAGATTGCCCCTGGCCAAGGCAAAGGGGCAGCAGGAGTTTTAGGGACGGATGACTACTAGCAACGAAACTAGGAAGTGGCCAGAACCCTAGTTTTACCGCCCAGGAGGTAAAGGGAGCAGTTCCAGGGCCCAGGAGAAGAGGAGGGGGGCTTCATTCCCACGTGTCTGCCCAGCAGCCGGCCCGGCGCGGTCGGGGTTAACCCGAAGCGGAGGGATCCCCAGCGTGTGCGTAGAACTGCAAAGTCACAGCCTTTCCTCCGAGAGGGCCGTATCCCTCCGCAGCCCCGCTCCAACACAAAATAGGGCCGCATCTTCTCCTTTCTCCCCTTCTCGAGTGGGGTTCCCCGAGCAAAAGGCCTCCCCCAAGATCCCACGCCGGAGGCTTCACGAATCTCCACGACCGCTGCCCAGATCTCGGGCCTGAAAATAGCCCCTTCGGAGGAACCACCCTACCGGCCGAACAGGAGGCGGAGGGGGGAGGCGGAGCGGCGCCGCGCTGCACTACTTTCCTCTCCGGTTGCAAATGGCTGCCTCGGTCCCCACTTTCCGCTCAGTTTCCTGACCCCCGGCGCCGGGAGCCGGGGCTGGGCCATGCACCTCTAGGCCCCCCGCGATCACAGCCAGCCGGGGGTCTAGGGGGTGCCGCCGACCGGAGCCAGCCAGGCCGGGGGCGGGGCAGCTTCCGAGGCCAGAGGGGAAGGGAGGCGAGCGCAGGGCCTGGAGCGGCCGGAGGGAGCGGGCCGAGGGCTCGCACCGCCCGCCCCTTCCTCTTCCTCGCCCACCTACCCTCCTCCCTTCCCCGGGGGGAGCAGAAGGTGGGGGGCTCGAAGCCGCCGGGGCGAGCGCTCGGGGTCGAGGAGCCCGGCGCTGGGTGTGTGTCAGGTTCAGCCCCGCGGCCCCGCCGGCCCCGCGTCGCCGTAGCTCGCGCGGCCCCAGGGCGCCGGCTCGGCGGGGAGAGGGGCTCGGCGCTGCCGTGAGGGGCTCACGTTCCATCCGGGCCCGGCGCGGGGCGGCGCGGCATTCCTTCCGGGCTGCTGGGGAGGTGCCTCGACGTTCCATCTGGAGAGCCTCGACGTTCCGCCCGAGCCCAGCGCAGGCGGCCGGGGCGCTGGCCGGGCCCTAGGACTCGGAGGCCGCCCGGCGACGCGGATGCGGAGCCTGCTTGCCCAAGATCAAAGCCACCGGTGCTCTCTTTGTGTCCGCTCGGGATTCGCCACCCTGGGGCTGTCCATGGAAACCTAAACTGCTGGAACCTGAGGCAGAGAACCTCCCTTTGGCTTCTTGCTTTTTTTCGTGGGGGGGAGGGTGGCCACTCCGACCTGGATTTACCGTTCTTGGCCCCCCTAAGCCCCCCCGTGCGGGGGGCGGCTGTGATCGCTCTGGCGCTTGGAGGTCGGGGAGCGGCCCGGGCTCTGGCCATGTTCTCGGATGAGGATTTCTGGATCGCCCTGTGAAGAGGTGAGTGAAGTTCTCCCGGTCAGAGAGGGCCAAGAAAGGGTTGGACCGGGGGCCCAGCCAGATGGACTCTCTTGGCCAGTGCTGGCCTTTAGGTTGGAGAACGGGGTGCCGGAGCTGGGGAGGGTTCCTTCGGCAGGGTCTGTCAAGGGAACCTGAGCCAGTCGCTAGGGCAGAGCAGAGGCCTGGTGTCTTGGGGTGTGCCTCTTTAAAGACGAGGGGTTCAGGGAACCACGGGAGTTTGGGAACCTGTCCAGATAGCCTCCCTGCTTGTTTATTTTTGAGTTGAGGGGAGTTCGATTAAAGTAGGACCCTAGCCCTCGTGCCAGCGCCAATCCCAGGCTGCTGCTGCTGCTTCCCCCAGGGTTCATGGGGGCCTTGGGACTGAACAACTTGGGATGAGGGGCGAGGTTGCCACTGCCAGGTCGGACTTGCTGCCAGGTTGGACTTTAAGGTTGTTCTACCCCAGACATGCACTCAGAGTAGCCTCTGGGAAACTCAAGGAACCCTAGATCCTTCACCAGACCTTCTTTGAGCAAGGAGAGGCGCCAGTGGAAACTGACTAGTGTGATCAAGGGGGTGGCTGGCCAAGAAGGAGGCGGGGCTGGGGGCAGCTCTGGCCCTGCTGTTCAACTTTGAACTACCCCTGCCTGCCAAAGTGACCCCGGTGAGGCCTAGTGCTGTCTTAGCCTGCCTTGCCTCCCCTCCTCTCGGGATGGACATAATCTCCAGGGGATTATTGAGGAGGCCGTTGAGATTTGTTCCCTGCGAATGTGGGCTGCAAAAAATGGCTTTTGTCTCCCGCTCTCTGGGCCTGGTGAGGAGAGCTGGCTGCCCAAGAGTCCATGGCCAATCCTGGAGGGCCCCTCCCAGACCTCTCTAACCCTTTTCTGGCCAGGAAGTGTTGACTGGTGCTCTGATCCTGTCCCAGCCCTGCAGAGTAGGGTGGCCTATACTCCTCTGAGAAGAGACTTGATCCGAGCTCATTTCTGTTGGCAGTCGCGTTTCCAGCCTGTCAGGAGGTGCTAGGGAGAAGGGGTGTGTATTGTGAGCAGGAGGGAGGCAGCATGAGCCTCTTGTCTCAGCCTCTGGGCCCTGGGCTGAGACAGCCCCCTTTACACCTGTCATGCTGCCCAGCAGGGATTTGGCTGGTGCATTTTGCTCCCTCACCCCACCCCCTCCGACATACATGTGCTAGATCCCCTTGAGCCTGGTCTGGGAGAGGGAAGAGTGAAGGGTTTGTACTTGCAAGATCCTGGGAGGTGAGAGGTGGCACAGAGGCGGCGGAGTGAGGTGAGCTGTGAGCTGCACTCTGCTCCTTCCTTCTGTGGAGGGTCCCTCGTGTCATCTGTCCCCAGTCAGCTCCTTTGGTGGGACTGCACTCTGTTAGCCGGGGCTGCTCCTAGGAAGACCCCAGGATAGCTGTGGAGGGTGTTTGCAGGGCAGTGTTGCCATTTAGATCCTTCCTGGAGGGCTGACCCAACGGGGGGGGGGGGGGGGGGGGGGGGGGGGGGGGGGTGGAGAGAGGTGTGGTTTGATTCTCAGGCTGGGAACCAGGAAGTCCTGAATCCCACTGAAGAGCTGTTCACTCAAGGGCCTTGCTTTTAGCCTTTCCCCTGTGCAAACGTCCATTTCCCCTCAACTGGGAAAATGGGAGTAAAAACTGTTATTGTGGAATGAGTGCAGGGAGGAGAGTGGGTTGAGATAAATCCCTGCCACCTTTCCTGATGTTTTGGGCCTGGGTGTCAGCACAGTATTACTCCTGGGATCAAAAGAGTCCTGGTCAGGCACTAGCTCAGTTCAGATCCAGGGAAAACCCACTGGTGTATGTGTGTGTCTGTGTGCACTGGCTGTGAATGATGAGACGAGAAATTTCTGCCTTTATTTGTTGAGATGTGTTCAAGGGTTTAGCAGCGGGACTCAGCGTTGCGGTATAGATGTGGGAAGTAGGTACTGAGGTTCAAGCTTCTTGAAGGTACCTCTAGATTATTTTGGTACAGCTTGGAGGACACTTTCTTTGCTTCTTAGTATCTCACCTTCGACGGCCGCATGAATGGGCCTCTGACTGGTGGCTCTTGGTACAAAGCTGGATGAAGATGGCTTCTGTACCTTCTTGGTCAGTGCCAGTTTTACCACCCTCAGAGGACTGTGCTTGGGGGAGGGCAGAGGAATTTGTCACTCTGGCCTTGTATGAGGCGGTTCTCCTACCCATTGTATTATCACTGTTGCTTTTTATTCCTTGCTGTTTGTGACTTCTTTGGCCTCGACTTTGAGAATAGAGCTGGTAGAAGATCTTTAGGGGTGTGTGGTAGGTAAGATACAGCAAGGTGCAACGTTTAGAAAACCTTGAGGACCTTTTGGACCTTCTGGGTGTGGTCAAGCCTTGAATGGCTGAATAATAGGGGTTGTGGCTATCACCCCAACCTCCAGCTCCTCAGCTTTCTGTAGGTAGTTTCTAAGGGCCCTCAGAGTTCGGAGCAGCTTTGCTGTGAGCTAGCCAAGTAAGCCACCCTGCTTTCTTTTTAGATGTGGTTATGCGGCAGTATTGGGTAAGAGAGATGGCTTGGGTATGGTTGTGACAGGTATCAAGTGGTGCTTTAATGTTCCCTATTTAGTAGATTCTTGGTGTTAGGGTGAAGTAAGATAATGTCCTTTCCTGTGACCTGAACACAGGAAAGGTGTTGGCAATATGTGGAAATAAAGTGTGAGCTCAGAGAAGGAAGACTGATACTCTGGTAATTAAAGAATTGATTTATCAATCTTGGGCACCTCTGAGGGTTCCCCTGTCATTCAGTCCCAAGTAGTTGACTGGGGTGTTTGCCTTTCAGTTCAAGGGAATAGGGTTGTCCTCATTAAAGTTGCTGTGGGCACTGTTGTGAAGAAGAGTGGAAAATATGGGAGATGAATTTCTCAAACTTTTATTATTTACAGTTCTTTAGTAGGGATTTCTACCACCCCATCACCTTTTATCACTATGTACTAGAAACATTACATACTTTCTTCAATTAGAATTCCCACTACTAGCTGCTGGTACCTATTCTTATTACTTTTCTTATGTTTCCCTTCCTATTCCTTGTTTCTGTAGTTATTCTTATTTTTTACTCTTCTCTGTTTTTCTATTGTGTTTACATTACTCAGAGATCAAGAAAAGTATTTTCAAGGGTATAAGGCTCACCTTTTCTTAGGTATAACTTTAGTGTGTTTAATTTGATTCTGGTACAGGCTGGCATATCTTGGGGGATAGGGGACCGTTATTCCCCCCACCCATGTGTGTGGAAACTCTGCTTGACGGAAGAGGAAGGAAGCTACTCTGCTATGTCCTGCCCCATTTAGACCTCCTCCAAGTGGCAGTGTGCTTCCTGAGACTACAACTCCCAGCATGCTTAGCCTCAGGCCAGTTTACACATGCTCAGTAACTCTTAAGGCCCACTTCTGTTAACTGCTAGGGACTTCAGAGGAGGAAGGGCAGTTGGTGTTGCTACCAACGACATGAGGCCTTCAGGCTGGGTGAGAACCAGGGCTGATTGAGAGTCTGGGCCAGGGGTGGACCTGAGCTCCAACTGAGGACGTTTGGGTGGAAATTGGGGTTTCTTCTGTTGTGATTGGGATGTCCTAGTTGAAACTTGAAGGTGTTGAGGAGATAGATCCATAGCTAGGCTTTAGTTTTAGTAGTGTGTTATTTTTTCCAAGGACCTAAGGACTGTGCTTTAAGAAAGGGATTTTTGTCTGGACTCAGATAGCGTGGGTCTAGATTACTTCTGAGTTGGTACTGACAGGTTTCTAGGATGTTAGCTGAGGAAACATCCAGGACAGAGGATAGGTCCCATCAGAAACCAGGAGATCAGAGATGAGGCAAAAGTTGGTACTAGTAAATTAGATGTATTTCTTAGTTGGATTCTATGTCCTGAGGAAGAGAGGGCCGTAGAAGGTGGAAGTGAAATAGATCTCCCGAGAATCCAGTGTGGGAGAAAAGGCTGTGTGTTTACCTGGGGAGGAACTAGGCAATGGATTGAGGATCAGGGAGAATAATTTTCTTTGCCATTAGTATGGGAGTTTGTAGGTAAGGCTTAGCTCTGGTGTCTGTAGGGTCTGGTACCATTGGCTGACTTCCTCCTAGGATTCTGGGGAAAGAGCTTATGGGGGAGACATATTGGATATACAGATATCTCTTGGTACCAACAGGTCTCCCCGAGAGGGCCCAGCCCAGTCGGAGAGAGGGATGGACAGCCAGAAGCAGCCTGGTGAGGATAAAGATTCAGAACCGGCAGGTAAGCAGAACAAGCTCTGTGTTTGCTTGTGACTTTTATCTCTTCATGGGCAGCCTTATATTTCTGGTCTTGGTACAAGGACATGAACTAAGTCTGTATAACAGGTAAGTGAAGAATTCTGTTCTTTGAGATGAAAGGTTTTGGATAATCTCATAAGTTTGGTAAGTGGATTTGGTGGTACATCATGCTGATACACGCTGTTCTGTCTATTCATGCAGCCGATGGACCTGCGGCCTCTGAGGATCCAGGCGCTACTGAGCCAGACCTTCCCAATCCACATGCAGGGGAGGTCTTGGACCCCACTTCTGGGAGTCCCAGGCTTCAGGATCCTCCTCGGGACTCCAGGTAACTCATATGGAAGAATTGGGAAGACAGGGGAACGTGAGGATTTGAGAGTCTAGGGTTTCAAGGAAGACATGAGTGTGCAGAGTCATGGGGTCGGCGGGGTTCTGGCACAGTGCTGATGCTTGTGTGTCCACAGTGGGGGTCCGGTGCGGCGTTGTGCTCTCTGTAATTGCGGGGAGCCCAGTCTGCATGGGCAACGGGAACTGCGGCGCTTTGTGTTGCCATTTGATTGGCCCCGGTCTCCAGTGGTGACCCCTGGCGGGAATGCAGGGCCCAGTGAGGCAGTACTGCCCAGTGAGGACCTGTCACAGATTGGTTTCCCTGAGGGCCTTACACCTGCCCACCTAGGAGAACCTGGAGGTAAGTGACAGGAAGTGGGGGAGGAAACCTGGTAGTGGCTGGATCATCCTGAGTTGTCTGTCATCTTATTAACTCTGCTCTCTGTTTATCTCTCCACCTGAAGGGTCCTGCTGGGCACACCATTGGTGTGCTGCGTGGTCAGCAGGTGTGTGGGGACAGGAGGGCCCAGAACTATGTGGTGTGGACAAGGCCATCTTCTCAGGGATCTCACAGGTAGGGCCAAGGCCAGGGACTATGTGTAGATGAAGGCAGGGCTGGGCTCACTGAGGATGGGCAGGGCCAGTGGGCTCCTGAGAGTCAGGGTAGGAGGAGAAGGACAGCGGACATACTGGGGCAGAGCCCAAACTGTTTGTCTAGAAAAAGCTGGCTGGCACTGAGCCTTTGTCTCCGTCTTTGGCAGCGTTGCTCCCACTGCACCAGGCTCGGTGCCTCCATCCCTTGCCGCTCACCCAGATGTCCACGGCTTTACCATTTCCCCTGCGCGACTGCCAGCGGTTCCTTCTTGTCCATGAAAACACTGCAGCTGCTATGCCCGGAGCACAGTGAGGGAGCTGCACATCTGGGTGCGAAGTCTTATCCTTTGGACATAGGGCAAATGAGAGGCCAAGTGTGCTTGGAATTTGGTACTCTGCAGAGCACTGGTCAGAACCTATAATTGTATCCTGTCAGTCCATCCCACTAAATTAGATGTGAACTCTGTGAGTGCAGGGGCTTTGCCTGTCTCTTTCCGTGGTGTGTGTGGTGCCCAGAATCATACCTGACACATACTGGAGAGGCATTCAGTAATTATTTGTTATTTGTTCGTCCTGTGTGTGTGGAATACCTGTTACATATATGATATGGTCCCTAGCTGTGCCAGAAACTCAAAGCTAATCTGCTCTCTGTCCTTTCCCACCGCAGAGGAGGCTCGCTGTGCAGTGTGTGAGGGGCCAGGGGAGTTGTGTGACTTGTTCTTCTGTACCAGCTGTGGGCATCACTATCATGGGGCCTGCTTGGACACTGCTCTGACTGCCCGCAAACGTGCTGGTTGGCAGTGCCCTGAATGCAAAGTGTGCCAAGCCTGCAGGTAAGAATAAGAAGGCCAGAGGGAAGCCTCAGGAGAAGCACAGGTCAGGGCTGAAAATGAGGAGGGGGTGGGAGGCCCCTGTAATGTACTGTGTGCCCTGCAGGAAACCTGGGAACGACTCTAAGATGTTGGTCTGCGAGACATGTGACAAAGGGTACCACACCTTCTGCTTAAAACCACCCATGGAGGAACTGCCCGCTCACTCGTGGAAATGTAAGGTGAGTGTCTCCTGATTCTGCCTCCTGCAGCAGTACCCTGACTTTCCCTGTATGGACCAGTCCTGTACTTTTCTCCAGTCTCTGCTGTTGGGCTGATCAGTGCCTGTTTTGCCCACTCCTTTCTACTAGGCATGCCGGGTATGCCGGGCCTGTGGGACAGGCTCCTCAGAGCTGAATCCCAACTCGGAGTGGTTTGAGAACTACTCGCTCTGTCACCGCTGCCACAAAGCCCAGGAAGGTCAACCTGTCAGTTCTGTTGCTGAGCAGCATCCCTCCGTCTGTAGCAAGTAAGTAGTGTGACTGGTGAGGTGAGAATGAGGTCAGAAGGTCTAAGTTTGTCAGGGACTGTGAGAGGAGAGCTAAGGTGGGCCGTACAGGCCGCAATGTTCGTGGCTTGCCCCAGGTTGCTCTCTAGTTGTTGTGAAGTGATGCGAGCCACAGTGCCTGCTCCCTGTACCCTCTGCAGATTTTCATCCCCAGAGCCTGGCGATATCCCCACTGATGGGCCCGATGCTCTGTACGTTGCATGCCAAGGGCAGCCAAAGGGTGGGCACATGACCTCTATGCAACCCAAGGAACCGGGGCCCCTGCAATGTGAAGCCAAACCACTAGGTGAGTAGGGCTTGAGGATCCCTGAAATTAATTCCTTTTTATTCTCTGGCAAGAGACGTCTTTGCTTTGCCTCAGACCTGCACTCTCTGTGGAGGAGATCTGAGCTAGATGGGAGTATAGTGTGTTGTGTCTGCAGGGAGAGCAGGGGCCCAACCTGAGCCCCAGTTGGAGGCCCCACTAAATGAGGAGATGCCACTGCTACCCCTACCTGAGGAGTCGCCCCTGTCTCCACCACCTGAGGAATCACCCACGTCCCCACCGCCCGAGGCCTCACGCCTGTCCTCGCCACCTGAGGAGTCACCTGCCTCCCCACCACCTGAGGCCTCATGCTTGTCCCCGCTGCCTGAAGAGTCACCTCTCTCTCCACCACCTGAGGAGTCTCCTCTGTCTCCCCCACCCGAGTCATCACCTTTCTCTCCACTGGAGGAATCACCCTTCTCTCCACCAGAAGAGTCACCTGTATCTCCTGCACTTGAGACGCCCCTGTCCCCACCACCAAAAACATCACCCCTGCCTCCACCATTTGAGGAGTCCCCCCTTTCTCCTCCACCTGAGGAATTGCCCACTTCCCCGCCACCTGAAGCATCTCGTGTGTCTCCACCACCCGAGGAGTCACCCATGTCCCCTCCGCCTGAAGAGTCACCCATGTCTCCACCACCTGAGGCATCTCGTCTTTTCCCACCATATGAAGAGTCTCCTCTGTCCCCTCCACCTGAGGAGTCTCCCCTGTCCCCACCCCCTGAAGCATCACGCCTGTCCCCACCCCCTGAAGACTCACCCATGTCCCCCCCACCTGAAGACTCACCCATGTCTCCCCCACCTGAAGTGTCGCGCCTGTCCCCCCTGCCTGAGGTGTCACGCCTGTCTCCACCACCTGAGGAGTCTCCCCTGTCTCCACCCCCCGAGGAATCTCCCACATCACCTCCACCTGAAGCTTCCCGCCTATCCCCACCACCTGAGGACTCTCCCACATCCCCACCATCTGAAGACTCAGCTGCATCGCCACCACCAGAGGACTCGCTCATGTCCCTCCCGCTGGAGGAGTCACCCCTGTCACCACTGCCTGAAGAGCCGAGACTCGGCCCACAGCCTGAGGAACCACACCTGTCCCCTCAGCCTGAGGAGCCCCGACTCTGCCACCAGCTGGAGGAGCCACGCCTGTCCCCCCAGCCTGAGGAACCTCAACTTTGCCCTCAGCCTGAGGAACCTCTACACTGCACCCCGCTTGAGGAGCTGCACCTGACTTTGAGGCCTGAGGAGGCATGCCTGTCCTCTGCGCTTGAGGAGCCAAGTCTGTCCTCTCAACCTGAGGGGCTACACCTGTCCCCTGTGCCTGACAAACCACATTTGTCCCCCCAGCCTGAGGAACTACGCTTGTCCCCTCAGCCTGAGGAATTACGCCTATCCCCTCAGCCTAAGGAGCCCCACTTGTCCCCCCTGCCTGAGGAGCCATGCTTGTCCCCCCAGCCTGCCTTACCTCATGGGTCCCCTCAGCCTGAGGAGCCTCCTGAGGTGCCAGGCCAGTGCCCCCCACCTGAGGAGTTGCCCTTGTTCCCCCAACCTGGGGAGCCGCCCATATCCCCTTTGCTTGGAGAGCCGGCCCTGTCTGAGCCTGGGGAACCACCTCTGTCTCCTCTGCCCGAGGAGCTGCCCTTGTCTCCATCAGGAGAGCCATCCTTGTCACCTCAGCTGATGCCACCAGGTAAGAGGACATTGGTGCCTCCTTTTCCTGGGACAATCTTAACTCTTTACAATACATGTAATCTAAGAGCCTTTCTTTTTCTCTCCCCCCAGATCCTCCTCCTCCTCCACTCTCACCCATTATCCCAACTGCGGCCCCGCCAGCTCTGTCTCCTTTGGGGGAGTTAGAGTACCCCTTTGGTGCCAAAGGGGACAGTGACCCCGAGTCACCACTGACTGCCCCAATCCTAGAGACACCTATCAGCCCTCCTCCAGAAGCTAACTGCACTGACCCCGAGCCTGTGCCCCCAATGATCCTTCCCCCATCTCCAGGTTCCCCAGTGGGACCTGCTTCTCCCCTCCTGTTGGAGCCCCTCCCCCCACAGTGTTCTCCACTCCTTCAGCATTCCTTACCTCCCCCAAACGCCTCTCCTTCCCACTGTTCCCCTCCTGCTCTGCCGCTGTCTGTTCCCTCCCCATTGAGTCCCATGGGGAAGGCAGTGGAGGTCTCGGAAGAGGCTGAGCCACATGAGATGGAGACTGAGAAAGGCCCAGAACCTGAATGCCCAGCCTTGGAACCCAGTGCCACCAGCCCTCTCCCCTCCCCCATGGGGGATCTCTCCTGTCCTGCGCCCAGCCCTGCCCCAGCCCTGGACGACTTCTCTGGCTTGGAGGAAGACATAGCCCCTCTCGATGGGACTGATGTTCCTGGTTCACAGCCAGAGGCTGGACAGACCCCTGGCAGCTTGGCTAGTGAATTTAAAGGTTCCCCTGTGCTCCTCGACCCAGAGGAGCTAACTCCTGTGACCCCTATGGAGGTCTATGGCCCGGAGTGCAAGCAGGCGGGCCAGGGCTCACCTTGTGAAGAACAGGAGGAGCCTCATGCGCCAGTGGCCCCCATACCACCCACTCTCATTAAATCTGACATTGTAAATGAGATCTCTAATCTGAGCCAGGGTGATGCCAGTGCCAGTTTTCCTGGTTCAGAGCCCCTGCTGGGCTCTCCTGACCCTGAGGGAGGCGGCTCTCTGTCCATGGAGCTGGGGGTGTCTACAGACGTTAGTCCAGTCCGAGATGAGGGCTCCCTGCGGCTCTGTACCGACTCACTGCCCGAGACTGATGACTCACTGCTGTGTGATGCTGGGACAGCTATCAATGGAGGCAAAACTGAGGGAGACAAGGGGCGGAGGCGCAGCTCCCCAGCCCGTTCTCGAATCAAACAGGTGAGGCGCTGTGTAGCTCCTGGACGGGTTGAGATTATGTGACTGTGAGAGTGCAGTACCTTCACACTTGCCTTACTGAATCCCAGAGATTCAGAGACCCTCCAGTTCAGCTTTGCACCCTACTGAGGAGACTGTTGATACACATGGAGGAGACAAAGGATTTGCTCAGTGTTTGGTCACTGGGAAGTAGGACCAAGAACTTGGGTCTCTCTTGCAGTCATTATTTTTTCTTTGGTACCATGTAGACCTACCTCTCTTCTTGGAGGGGAAATGGGTCTGATTCTGAACACTGCTTGCTGATGATATCTGGGGGCTTGGCTCTTTTCCTCCGGCCAGAGTGAGGCTCTTAGACTTTATAACCTGTCATACTCAGTACATCTCCTCTTTTCCCTCCAAGCCTGAGATCCAACACACTGGACCTTAACTTGTTTTTTTATAAGGCAAAACTTTGCTTTTTTATCTAGCCTTTTTTATAAATCCTTCTTTTCCCTCACCCAGGGTCGCAGCAGTAGTTTCCCAGGAAGACGCCGGCCTCGAGGAGGAGCACATGGAGGACGTGGGAGGGGACGGGCCCGGCTAAAGTCAACCACTTCTTCCATTGAGACTCTGGTAGTAAGGAGAGGCCTCCCATCCACCTACAATGCTTTACCTGCCCCTTTCAAAATTAATCATCCTTTGACTCCTGCCAGTTACCTGCATGCCTGCTAGCCTAAAGCAGTGACGGCGAACCTCTTAGAGCTTTCAGTGATAGAAACATCGGCACACGTGCCATAGGCTTGCCACCACTGGCCTAGGGCCTGTGTGGCTAAGTTTGTGCTCCACGCTTTCTGACGTCTCTGCCACCGAACTGAGGCCTAGTTTAGAAGTTGGGGTTTTCTTTTGTATCATAGTCCTGGGGTCTGGCCTTTTTGTCAGCCAGGGTTTCACTCCTCCACCTCCCATCAAAGAGGAAAAAGCAGGTTAGCTGAGGCATGCTCATCTTCCTCACTTTCCACAACTCTGTTTATAAGGTGGCTGATATCGATAGCTCTCCCAGTAAGGAGGAGGAAGAAGATGATGACGACACCATGCAGAATACCGTGGTTCTCTTCTCCAACACAGACAAGTTTGTTCTCATGCAGGTATCACACTTCGGGTAGTCCCACCCTCAGCTCTGAGAGTGGCATATTGAACGTTGGATGAGGGGAATGGGGAAAACCAAGAACCAGCTGGATGTACCAAGCTAATGAGAAAGGGAACACTGAATTGAATCAGTCCTGTACAGCAGTGGGAAAGGTAGAGGTGGTCTCTGCCAGCAGGCGCGGTAGTGCATGCCTATAACCCCGAGTACTGTGGGATGCCTGGCAGGAGGTTTCAAGTTTGAGCCTAGCTCAGGCAACTTTGTGACTTAGCAAGAACTTGTCTCAAAATAAAAATACCTATAATCGCAGCAAAAAGGGCTGAGAATGTAATTTAGCACAAAAGCCCTGGGTTCAACCCCTAGTACCGTCAAAAAAGAAGTCATTGTCCTGTTGAAGCTTGTACTCTAGGGAGCTTTTTATATATTCTCACTGAATGGTCTTGAAGCCAAAGGCTCTCCCTCAACTATTCATGTTTAGGGGTTTTGTTTTGCTTCTTTTAGTTTTTTTAGACGGGCTCGATACTTAGTTCAGGCTGGCCGTGAACTCACTGTGTAGTCCACGCTGGCATCAGACTTGGAGCTATTCTCCTGCCTCAGCCTTCCAAGTGTTGAAATCACAGGCATGCACTACCACACTTGGCTTCAACCATACTTTATCCTATCTTCCTGAGTTTCTTCTTAACTTTACCTGTCTCAGACAAATTCAGATAACTATTGGATGAGCAAGACGTATTTGGCAAACTCACTTCCTATGGGGCAGAATAGGAAGATCAGGATCGCATGCTCTAGAGCCCTTCTAAATGTCTTAATGCCATGAGATTGGCTTCTGGCTTCCTGACACCCTTGTCTCAGATCAGTGTTATAGTTGACTGGTATTCAGTAAGGTGAAGAGACCTGGTTGGACATTGGTGTTTCTGTTTCCCCAGGACATGTGTGTGGTGTGTGGCAGCTTTGGCCGGGGAGCGGAGGGCCACCTTCTGGCTTGTTCACAGTGCTCGCAGTGCTATCACCCTTACTGTGTCAACAGCAAGGTGAGTTCAGGGCTGCGGAGCTGTAGGGTAGGGAACAAGGTCATTTTTTTTCTTGTTTCCTTTTTCTGGGGTATGTGTGTATTTTTTGTTTTTTTCCTGCTCTCTAGTTCTTTCTTAGCCTATGCCTCTGTCCTGGGCTCATTACCTCTTCAGGTAGCCACTCTGTCTGGAAGTTGTTCTTTAGTCAGCAGTAGCTGTCAAACTTCTCTTGAGGAAAATTACTTTGGAACTTCATAGTTTCTTGGTAGTAGAACAAAACTTGCTGGTGTAATTTTTTTTTTTTTTTGAGATGGTCTCACTTTATAGTTCAGGCTGGCCCTGAGCTCACTGTGTGGCTCAGGCAAGCCTCGAACTCAGCAATCCTCCTGCCTCTGCCTCCCGAGTGCTGGGATGACAGGCGTGAGCCACCATGCCCGGCACTGTGGTATGTGGTATTGATGGCTGGTGGGCGTGAGTCTCCATGCTCAGCATTGTATGTGGTTACCAGGGATCGAACTCAGGACCTTGCGCTTGTGAGGCAGGCGCCAGAACCACTGAGCTAACCCTCTGGCCCTTAGGGTTTTTTTTTTTTGTTTTGTTTTTTGCTTTTTGAGACAGGGTCTTGCTTTGTAGTTCAGGCTGGCCCTGAGCTCACTATGGTGCCCAGGCAAGCCGCTGCGAACTCAGCAATCCTCC
>PVIC010020685.1:0-29282 GCA_004025085.1 Thryonomys swinderianus
AAAAAAAATGACTGTTCACCTTCACACAAATAAATTTGAAAACCTAGACGAAATGGATAGTTTTGAGAAACGAGAAACAAAACTTCCTAAGTTCACCCAAGAAGCAGAACAATTAAACCAATTATTATGGAAGAAAGAATATCAAAGAGTTACTGGCCCACTCTAATATAATAGACACACCAGGCCAGCTTCATAGGGAATCAGCCAGCCTTTAAAGAACTGATAGTTCTATTTCAAGTCAAACTTAAGAACAGAGAGAGGCCAGATGGTAAAATCCAGGGCAAAATTGTTCCCAAAATAGAAAACTGAAAAACAGCCTTTCTGGTGAAGTTGACACAAAAATCCCAAATCAGATCCAGGTCAGCAAGTATATTATAAAGAAATGTTTCCCATGAGCAAGTAAGGTCTACCAAGAATGCAAGGACGGTTCAATATGACGAAATCTGTTACTGTCATTATTCATATTAATGGATTGGAGGAGAAAAGCCATATGTTCATCTTCATAAACACTGACGAGTCATTTGGCAAAGTTCCAGAGTCCACTTTTGACTTCCCAACCCCTTAATAAAACAGGAATAGATGGAGACTGACTTAACCTAATAAAATATCTGTCCCAAAGCCAGCATTTCCTTAATGGGAAAAATCTTGAAACTATAAATAGTGGTGGTCTGTTACCACTATTATTTTCATTATTCCAATTCTGTTAGATAAATCAAGGTATAAAACAAAGTAGAAGGTAAAATTATCATTGGTGGTGCTAACTAGAAAACCAAAGACTAAATTGAAGAACACTGTCAATAATAAAAGAATTCAGTAAGGTGGTGGTACTTAATAGCCTTTATGCAAACAACCTCCATTTGTGCAAGAAAAGACTAATCAAGCCAAACTATTCAGAGGTTAGCATGGCCAAAAAATGAAGCAAATATTAAAAAATTCCTGAGGGACACAAAAGGCATGTCATGTTCTTAGAGGAAAAAGATGCCATTATCATAATGACATTTCTTCCTAGATCCAGCTGTAAGTGTACTGCAATTCCAGTAAAAATGCAGACAGGATTTTTGTGTTGACCTAGGTAAGTGGATTCTGTAGTTCAGATAGTAAAAGATATGCAGCAGTCAGGGAAATCTGGTGGGAGGACAGGCAATAGCAAGGAATTTAATGACCAGATATTAAAACATATGTGATAGAATAGTGGATGAACCTTGAAGAGA
This sequence comes from Thryonomys swinderianus, assembly GCA_004025085.1. Lineage (NCBI taxonomy): Eukaryota > Metazoa > Chordata > Mammalia > Rodentia > Thryonomyidae > Thryonomys > Thryonomys swinderianus. The sequence continues at coordinate 1,212 of PVIC010020685.1, forward strand.
TTACACTAAGTTAAAAGAGCCATTCATGAAAGATCACATACAATATTAGTCCACCCTTAGGAAAGTCCAGAATTGGGAAATCTACATCTAAAGAATGGGTGTGTGTGTGAGAGGGGAGATAAGGGTGTAGCTGCTGATAGGGAGTTTCTTCTTGTTATGAAAATGTTCTGGACAGGGATTTAGCTCAGTGGTGCCTCTCCTACTTTATAAGCACAAGGGCCGGAGTTTGATCCCTGGTACAGACAAATAAAGAAAAAAAAAAGATAAAACGCTCTAAAACTAACTGGTAAACTGAATATGGTGCACATGACTATAATCCCACACTGTGGAAGGCTCAGGCAGGAGGGTTCCAAGTTCAAACCCAGCTTAGGCAACTGAGTGAGACCTTGTCTCAGGATTAAAAAATAAAGGACTGAAGATGTTAGTGTGAAGGTCGTCTATTCACTCTCCAGTATCACTAAATAAAATAAAACCTGTGGTAGTGTTTGCAGCATTCGGTTAAATACACAAACTGCTGAAAGGTTTCAATGGATAAAAAGTATGTAAATTATATTTCAATAAAACCATTAAAATTTAAATGTATTAATAAGACTATAATAAAGCAGTGTGGCACTTGTATTTCAAGACCTCTGAATCCATACCCCACTCTTTACACCAGATAAATTACAAGACCCTTGTCACAAGAAAACAACAGAAAAACAGCCTGAAAGGACATGTTAAGTATGATGCGGGATCCAAAGCCATAAAAGGAAACGCTGACAACTCACTTCCCCAAGAGAGCTCTTCCACAGCAGGAGCAAAGACAAAGGACAAGCTGGAGAAAACAGCTGCTTCATAAGACAGACAGGCCTAATTCCGTCCTGTACAAGTAGCTCCTACGTTGCACAGCTGTAATCCCCGCACTCTGGAGGCTGAGGCAGGAGGATCACTACATGTCTGAGGCCAGCTGGGGATATTTAGTGAGTTAGGAACCAGCCTAAACTACATAGTGAGACCCTGTCTCCAAAAAAAAAAAAAAAAAAGTTCCTACAAATCAATAAGGAAGGACAAGAGCCACCACCCAAGTGAAAAGATGCACCAAGAAAATAAGTAGAGTCTTCAGAGGAACAACAACAGTCCAAACATGAAAACTCAACCTCATTTGTTATAAAGCACATCTACGCTGTGATGCTCTCTTCTCTGCTCAGGTAAACCAAACCTCCAGGGCCACCGTGGCACTGTGCTCACAAGTGGGACGGGTCCTCTTGCACGGTGCTGCGGTGTGTCCACAGCTCTGCTATCTAAAGATGTCAGAACCACAGCCAGCAAGATTACATAGACCTTCAACCCACTATTTCTGCTTCCTGAAATCTACCCTGGATTTGACTCACACTGTAACAAACAGTGGGTTTATTATTACATGGCTTGTGACGGCACCAGGTACAGTCTGGCGAGAGGACTGGTCATGTAAATTATGGCTCGTCCTTGCCAGGGAAACTGGGGGTGAAGAGAGGAGCTGACACACAGGATATATTGTAAAGTGAAAAAGTGCGCGCAGGCCAGTGTGAAAAGTGGGTACATGTGTTTGCCAGGACGTATGTAAGATAGCTGGAGAGAACACACAGGAAGCCGACATTAGCTGTCTCCGGGAGGGCAAGCTTTCATTTCTACGTCCCTCCCTGTACTGTACAACAAAGTCACTTTGTTTAAAGATAAATGTTTAAAATGCAAGGAAAAGAGCCACAGCATAAGCACTATGATGAACAGCAACGGATCTGGCTACAGTCAGGAGCAATAGGGCGGGGTGGGGATTGTGGTACCCACAGCCAGACACCCCTTCACAGGGCTGAAGCCGCAGGGCAGCACTGCATGCTCCTGCTCCCAGAGCCTCTGGATTTCCCCCCCAGACACCCTAGAAACCCAGGTTTCTATGCAAATCTGTTTTCATGCAAATCTCCCTGTTTTTTAACTATACTGGGTTCTTCAAAATTTTTAAAAACCTTTTGGTGGCTGACAACTGTCAGAAGGTTTGGGATCCCGCTGCTACACAGTCAAGGAGGGACTGCCCTTTGGAAGTCACCATGCTGGGCTACCTAAAATGGCACACAGAAAAGCAAAGGCAGGAGGGAAGGGCATGGCCAAGGTCACACAGTGAATGAGGCCCCGGGCTGGCACCCCATTTGGGACTATTTTTATTGTGCCAATGCAGAAAGATGAGGGTGGGTGAGAAGGACACAGACTGTGGTGGGGTGGCGGAGGGCGAGCCCTGGGGACAGAGGCGGCTGCAGGGAAGGGAAGAGTAATGTGTCTGGTGGGCGTTGGCACCACGGTGGAAGAGCAGTACAAAAGGCAGCAGAGCTTTAGTGAAGGCCTGGCAGGAGAGAGCAGGGAAGGGAAGGAGGGGCCGGAGGCGGGGGAGGTCCTACTCACACTTGCGCAGCTCCAGGCTCTTGCTCGGGCAGGCCAGGTGCTGGCCCGCTGGGTTCTGGGTCCTCTGCAGACAGGCCAGCATGGCTGAGCTGGGGGCGCCCAGCGGGGCACGTTCTGCGGCGGAGTCCCTGCGAGGAGGGAGATAGGTGCTGGTCACTCAGGGCTGCTCCATGTCCACCTCCCACTGCCCTTTCCAGGAGCCCACCGAACCCTGGACACTTTCAAAGCAGCCGTCATCTGACAGATGGGGACAGTGAGGCATCCGGAGCCTCAACCCTGGCATTACAGGAAGGGAAAGGACCCAAGTCTCTTGAGAGGTGAATTTCTACCACGACAGGGCCAGAGCAGAGCAGTCCCGAGGGCCTCTGGCCTGCTGGCGTGGGGGTCACCACCTCCAGCGGTCTGGCCTCGTTCACCTGAACCGGTTAAGGCCCGAGGCAGGCCGTCCTTCCTGCTGGGGGCAGAGCCCAGCGCTCCTGTAACACTCAGTGAGTGGATCGCTCGGCCCATCAAGAGGAGCCGCAACCCAGTCTCCAGCGGCTGCCAAGCCTGCATGACCCGGATCTCTGAGAGGACTCAGCCCCGCCCCGCCAGGCAGAGGTCTGTCCCCCTCAGTGGCAGCTCCCGCGTGGCTTCCACATAACACCCACTCCCAGGGCCACATCCCAGCGCGGGGCTGTCCTGGCCGGGGCTTCCTTCCCACGTCTTTCGTCCCCTCTGCTAGGGAGAAGGTGGGGCCCTGTGGGAGCTCGAGTCCTCCCAGCACCTCATCTCTATCCGCCTCACCCTGCTCCTAGGCCCAAGTGGGTCACCTCCACCCTTGTGAGTTTAAAAAGAGAAGGAAAAGGGAGAGGGAGTATGTGTTTAAAGGGAAGAAAGGGAAGTTATTTAATACTAAACAGGTGTCTGGAGCCCTAAATTCTGCTGCTTTCTTCTAATAATGAAGTATTCATGAGGAAAAGCCTTTTTTCACTACTTTCTTAAGATACTAATTTCACAACAAGCTCCTTGTTACGGCGCAATTATTCCAATCTTGTATTTCCCCGAGACGGTGGCAGCCTCCTGTCTGTCCTGGCCTCTTGGTAAATGAAAGACAATCACGTAACCACCTTTCATTATGCTCTATTTTACTTTCAGCAAAGGTACCCTGAAAGAAATGATTTCCTCTGAAAGGGACTTTTATTCAGTTTCAAAACCAATTTTCTCCTATTACTGTCTCAAAAAAAAAAAAAAGGAGAGACAGAGACAGAGAGAAAGTGGGGGATGGTTGTGGGGGAGGGAAGTGATTCTCCTCCCCTCCCCCCAATCGCCAGCCTTAACACAGGGAAGCAATAAAAAGCTGCGGTATCCACTTCCTGGCTTTGATTTCTGGTAATTTTAAAATATGCCATTACAATCAGGCAGAAATTATACAGTTTGAAAAGGGAGTGAAGTGGGGCTTACTGCAGGGATGGAAGTCCTTGACTGCGGAACACAGCGCAGCTCCTTGGGGACCTGGGACGTGAGCAGGTGGCAGGAGCAGGCTGGGCTCAGGGCCCCCTGCCACATCCCCAGTCACCCGCCTTGACACACCCTGGCATGTGGGCATGCCCTGGCCACCCAGACATGACGAGCTGGGTACTCATGCATGCTCCCCCGAACACATGCACGTCTGTTCGCCTTGGGACAAGCTCCGCGCATGCGCAGGCGGTCCCCTGGGCACACTGGGAGCTGAACGGCCTTTCCTCCTCCTGCTCTGGGGCAGTTCAGGGTCAGAGGGGAGAGTGGAGAAAGCCAGCCATCACAGATGGGAAAGTCAGACCAGAGGAAGGCAAGCCCCGCCCAGGGCCCCCAGCGGACAGGTTGGCCCTCACCACTGAGATTTGCTACTGCCAGAGGCCGGGCAGAGCTTGCGACGGGCAGGGAGGCCAGGGACCGGAGTGCAGAGGAGACCTGGAACCACCCCTGCTCCCATCCCGGTGACCAGTGGGTGGGTGGCCCTCTCCCCGCCCCCTATGAGCTCCCAGGTCACTTTGGCTCTGGGTCCTCACCATGTTCAACACTCCCTCCCGGCCCAGCCCTCGCCAGGCCCACAGCCCCGTGGGCACCAGTCCCTGCAGCTCGCCTCGGGAAGGGTAGGTAGGCTGTGAGGGCGAGGGGAGGCTGCCTGCTGCACGGCTCTCCAAGCCCAAGCTGCCCTCACCAGGGCTGCAGGGAGGATTCTCAGGAGACGGTGGCTCAGACTCAGCTTTTCCGGGGCAGCTGTACACCGTCCCTTTTCTTGCCTCTGGAAGACGGCAGGGAAGGCCCTGCCAGACAGAGTGCCACACATGAACAGGAGAGGTCTCGTCCCTTTACATCTAAGTCCCACATCCTCATCCTGCTACCGGGGCTGGTGTGGGAGTGACCCACCACCCCAGTTCCCAGATGGGCCCCTCATCTACCCAGGAAGCACTCTTGGCCTCCACACTCTCTGGCTCAGAAGGCAGCCCGGCCAGGCCTGGCCACCTCACCTCTCCTGTTTCCCTCCAGCCTACTCCTCACCGCCCCCAACCTAGGCCGCCCAGTCTCTGCCCACAGCACTGTTGCCTCCTCCTTGCTGGTTTTAGCTCAGTCTCTGACATTCTAGCTCAGCCAACCCCTCCCCTGGGTGTTCCCGACTTGGCCCTGGTCACCTCCAGTTGCCTGAGAGTTTCTGAGGGGCATGGACCAAGTCATATTTGTCTCTCTTTCTCCAGGGCCTGGTGAAGAGTAATCATTTAATAAATGAGTGTCAAAGGAACGGCTCCATCAATGAATTGGTTGTCAGATAAAGCGACTGAAGCCCAGAGAAGCCAAGCATTCTGCACAAGGTCACACAGCAACCCCACCCCACATCCTTGCTTCCTGGCACCATCTCATCTGCAGGAAGCCAGCCTCCCAGAATCCCCACAAGGACTGGTTACTCCCTCTGCTGGGCCAGGGACCATCCAGAGAGCACTGCTCATTTTGAAACCCTATCTGCAAAATCTGACTGTTTATAAGCTCAAGGTCTTTTGTGACTTTAATAATAAAAAGGGGGAGAGGGAGGGAAAAATGTCGCAAGCCTCAGTGATTAGAATGCTTTGGCAGCATCCCTGACATGGGGGCTGATAAGACGCCTTATCTCCGAGACACCCCAGGAAAAGGTCCCCTCCGCCAGATAACGCCCCTAGCTGTCGATATGCCCTTTCATAGCCCAGGATTTAGATAAAGGAAACGGGAGGGGGGGTTGCAAGTCCGAGGAGGAATCGAGTCTGCTGCTTGCCCTGGCAGAACAATGAACGGGAGAGGGATGTCTGAGGGCTGTCTTTATTTTTATTAAAAGAGCAGGGAATGGGGGCCTTTGGCCCTGCCAGCCTTTTGTCATCTCTCCCTGTCTGTCTGGCTGCAGAGGCGGGTGCGAGGGGACGATTTGGAAACAGCAATGTGGACCTTGGTGCCCTAATAGCTGCCAGCCTCTACTGACAGCCCTCTCCCATGCCAGGCCCCGTGGGCCCTCTCCCTTCCGCCTCACTGATCCTCTGTAGTAGTTTCTGGGTTTAGCCCGGTCTCCCAGATTAGGAACTGTCAGAGAGGGGAAGCAACTAGCACAAAGTCACACAGCTTTTGGTGCGGGGCCCGAGGGTGCCCACAGATGCTGAGCCTCCACTCACGGGATGGCAGCTCTGTAGTACGGGGGCATCGGCTCTCCACTCCAGTCAGCGAGGCGGGGAGGGGGAGCAGTCCGTCCCCTTCTCCTAGGGCCCCGGTCAACTCTGATTTTACCCAGAGGGCTGGGGCCACGGAGGGGAGATGAGGGCGGGTGAAGGCTGCAGGAGGGCAGAGGCCCCGGGAGGCCACCTGTTGGTCCACAGCATTCGGTGCACACAGCGCCAGGCCTGCGCTGGGCGAACGGTACTGAGACAGCATCCCAGGCCTCACTCACTCGGGCAGCAAACAGCAAGCCAGCCTCCTCTGGGGCCTGCTGTGGGGTGTACTGGGAGTACGGAAATCGGCAAGAACGTCCTGTCCAGAAGGTCAGCGGCCAGCTAGAACTGCCCTCCCAAGCTAGATCCAGCCCTGGCCACAGCCAGACTTCGCTGGCCTCATCTCCTGGCTCTAGCCTGGGCTTTGCCCTCAGTGCATGGGCCCCTCACTAGGCTGGGCTGGGCCTGCAGCAGGGTGGAATGTGAAGGCCACGGACTGGGCCCTTCCTCCGGCCCACCCTGGCTTCTGGGCCTCTGTGGCTCGAGGCTGAAGACCAGCTGTGGGCAGGAGGGGAAGGTCATGGCAGGCCCTTCCCAGAGCTGGCAGGACTGGAGTTTTGCCAGCTAGCCAGGGACGGGGCACTGGGGTTCTGCCGGGCTGAGGGACCTTGAGGAAGTCTCCAGTTTTCTGGCTGAAGCTTAAAGGAGTGCAGCCAGCCGACTGCAGGAAGGCCGCAGGAGGGTGGCAGGAGCCAGCTTTCAGACGCAAGCCTATTGGTACAGAAAGGAGTCTGGGTGCCAACCCCATCCCGGAGCAGTTGGGAATCTCGAGTGGGGATGACGTGGGAAGTTGTTTGCGCAGAGAGCAGATTCTACAGTGAGGATGCCAAGTCCCTTCAAAGGAGGCTGAGGAAGAGGGGACGCCTGTCTCTCCTCCTGGCCTCTCCTTCCCATTCTCGCCTCATCACGGCTGTCACTCAAATCCCCTTCTCTGCACACCATCCTGGCTGCACAGCTGCCCCAGACCCAAGAAGAGGCTGCAGTAGTGATGGGAAGCCCCAGACGGACGAAGAGAATGGACACCAGATGGGGGTGCTGAGGCCAGAGCCTGGCTGTGTGGCCCCAGGAGGTCACCCTCTGCTCAAGTCTCCAGCACCACAAACTAAACCGGCCAAAGCCTCAGGAAGGGGAGGAGCGCAGGGCCACAGCCACCTGCCCTTGACCAGATGGAAGGGTGCGGGACCCTCACTCTGAAGCTACTGGGAATCTGGAGATGGCCCTACCCCCTCCCCTCGGGGCTCCCTTGACAGGAGGACCCGCTGCCTCGCGCCTCCTTGTGCCTACCCGTCCCCATCTCCTTTCTCTTTCCTGCTGTCTTGCTCTCCCTTGCCCGACCCTTCTCCCTCTTGCCTTCCCCTGCGCAGTCTCCCCACCGTAGTCTGTGCAAGGCAGCCCCAGCAGAAACCCCTCCTGCTGCTCCCTCCCCCAGCCCTGTTCCAGAGCCCGAGGCCTTCCAGGGGACCCTGTTAATAATTAAATGTTAATCTAAAAAGCAATTTGAGCTGCAGCTAGGAAGATCTGGTTAGAGATTACATTAGCATGGAGGAGGCCGGGGTAATTTTCTTTAACCCCTCTCCTGATCTCTCCAGCCTGGGAAGGGGAATCTTCGTCACACCGACCCGCTGATTAAACCAGCCCCGGCTTGGCTGTGGATAAGGGGCTTGTGCAAAGTGATTATTTCCCACTGCCATTTGGGCCGCAGCACCAGAAAGGGATTTTCACTCTCTCTTAGGGTTGAGGGTGGGGGAGCACTCCCCCACACCAGAAGGCTGCATCTCTACCAGGATTACTGCAGCAGCCACTCCCACCCCATGCCTGGCCAGAGGACCCCGTAGGATGCAAATCTGTCACTGAGCATACTGAAGACAGAGCTGCCAGCTCTGTTCACGGCCCAACATCCCTCCCTTTACTTCCCCTGTGCTGTTTCTGTCACCTCATCTGGGCCTGGTTCTGGACTGGACGCTGGAGCCAGAGATGCCGTTAGCCCTGGGCCAAAGGGGTGACCAAAACGACAGTGATAATCACGCATTCTGAGTGGCAGCCAGAGTCCTCTGGTGGGCCTGCCTTGACCCTGACCTCTCCCACCTGCACTTACAATTCTTTCTGCTCATGCACTAAGATTCTACCTGACCCTCAACAGAGTACGAGGTTCCAACAGAGAGACCAAAAATGTAAAGTTATAGTCACAAATTCTGGATAGCCTCTAAGAGGCACATGGGTACACAGTAAACATATGTGAAATAGTCCAGTGAACGGATTCCGGAACTGGTGCCGCCTAGCCTCCCTCCCGGGGTTCACAGAGCTGTTTTCTGTGTCTGTGCACGGGAGGTGCCCAGGAAAGCATCGCCTAAAGAAAGGGTGGGAAGAGGTGGAGCTCAGGAAGAGTCCTCCTGGGACACAGGACCGGGGTCTCGGGTGGGCGGCTTACCCGGTGCCCTTCAGCACCACGGCCAGCTCCCAGCGCCTGCTCGAGATGGGTGGGGCCAGTTCGAGAGCCTAGCGAGGTGAGCCGACAGGGAACACAGCCCTGATGTTATCTGTCGTCCAGCCTTCGGGGACCATATGCCAAACACCTACTGTGTGTGTCCTGTGCTATATACATGGTAGGCAATCACAGACTGGGGTGCGGGGAGGCACCAGGGGTTTAACAAGGCAGAAGACAAAGGGAAGCCAGAATGGGGCCAGCCTATCTAGGCTGAGGATGGCATCCGGGGTCAGTAGTGGTGAACCTTTTAGAGCTTTCAACAACAACAAAGAGCGAGCTGCAGCACTCATGCCACAGGTTTACCCCACTACTCCCCCGTTTCCTAGAGAGCGACGCGATCCCATTTGGACTTTGCAGACAGCTACCTGATCTACATCCCTCAGCTAATTCCCAGCTCTATCCTCGAATTCTGGCTTTGCACAAATCCCTCCATCTCTCCAAGCCTCCGTTCCTTCATCTGAAAAGGGGTTAGTTCCTTCCCACATACGTGCCAGGGTCATGGGTGAGCTGTCTAAGTAGGAGCCAGGACTATCATTTAGGATCACATTCCACAGGTGAGCAGGAAATAACCGAGTGAAGGAGCTGGAGAGGGGTCCTAGGGTGGGACGGCATAGGCAAGCGCGGGGTTTGGAAATGGGTGCAGAGGAGCGGGGAGAGCTTGGGCTGCAGAGGTGATCACTAGACTGTACTGTTCCGGGACAGCCAGCCAGGCCCCAGCCTCCAGGCAGGGAGACCTGCTCTGCTGTGGGGGAGCTGCTGCAGGGCAGGGACAGAGGGCCCTAAGCAGGGTCATAAGTCCCCTTCCAGGATGGAGGGATGGTCAGACTGGCAGCAGCCCTGGGCCACAGCCCACAAAGACAGTTCCCAGAGACAGGGTGGGCGGGGCTCACCCTCCTCCAATGAGCCTTTGGGAGGTCCTGGCAGGGGTGGGACAGTCTCAAACCCCTCCTTTGCTCTCACTTCCCAAAGTCTCCTTCCCTGACAGTCAAATTCCAAGGTGGGGAGTTGGGGGGGCACACCTCTCCTAGCTCTGGCCTTGGCCATCAAGTCTCCACCTTGACAGCAGTGATGAGAGAAAGCTGGGAATCATATCAGTACCATGAAGTGGGCACTAGGGAGCCTGGGAAAAAGAACCCCAACCCAGTATTTCTGGAGGGAGCAACATGGAGGTGTCATCAGGTGACACCAGGCTAAGGGGTTCCCCTGGAGAAGAAACACTGTGCAGAGGCAAAGGTCAGAAGAGAGTGGAGTGCAAAGGCCTCAGAGGCCCCTGGCACCTCCCACCACCCCCAAGTCCCCACACCCACAGTTCAGGGTTAAACCAGGCAACAGGGAAGATCTAATAGTAAGAGCAATAATGGAACTAGTTTTTATTTTTAGTGCTCCCCACGGGCTCTGCGCTTTACAGACATCACTTCATTTAACCCACCCCGCGTTGGGAGAATGACAGTTGCTGTCACACTCCAGGGGAAGCAGGGCTGGGGGCTGTCCAGGGCCATGGGCAGGTTGGATGGCAGAGGGGGCAGAAAAGTTCCAAGGTCCAGTTGGTCCTGAGGGTTGAGACACTGAGAGGAGGAGGAGGATGGACCGGGGCAGGAGTGGCCTAGCAGTGTCTGGAAGACAAGAGCTGTGATGGGGGAAGGGAGCAGACAGAAGGGCTGGGAAGGCTGCTCCTACAGCCTGGAGCAAAGCTCAACGGATGTTTCTGGGTCTGGGCAGCGGCAGAGGGGAGAGGAACCTGTTGGGCGGGGCCAGGCAACAGGACACTTGGGCTCGATGGCCATCCCAACACCTGGCTCAGCAATTCCACACCTGGATCGATGAGCTTTCACGATCTGCTTTTAATTCTTTGAGAGTCAATCATACATTGCCCGGGAGTGCAGTGGCCCCAGCTTTCTACTCCTCTTGCCAACTGGAAGGCGTCTCTGACCCTCTGGTGGGGAAGAGCTGCAGGGCACCGCGGTTTCCAAAGTACTGGGCATGGTGCCTGGACTGCCTGTCCTCAAACCCCTGCTCTACCAGAGCCCAGCTGAGAGACTGTTTATCTCCGGGAGTTTTACTTTTCTCCTTCGTGCTCCTCTGCATTTCTAATTCTACAATGAGCATGTGGCACTGTCTATTATCTGAGGAATGTTTCAAAGGGATTTGAACCCCTGACTACCTGGGGGGGGTAGGGACAGGAAAGAGTAGCTGGGAGGAGGAAGTGGGTGGGGGACAGGCATGGGGACGAATGCCCTAGAAGCTCTGAATCAAAAGCTTTTTGGCCAGGCCACGCTTTTCCTTGTGCTGTCACTTCCCTTCCCCTCAGAAATGCCCTGCTGGCTTCTCTGGCATTTCTAACAGTACGCTTGGAGGCCACGTGGGAACCCTTTCCCCACCCCATATCGGCACTGTCCCCGTCCCCTTGCTGATAATGCTCAGTCACACTGGGTTTCCTTCTGCTCCTCCGACAGGACAACCTCACACCTGCCCCGTGGCCTTTGAGTTCATGGTTTCAACTCAACCTCGATGTTTCACACCAGCGCTGTCCTACAGAAGGACACAGCAATACAAGCCCTGTGTGCAGGGGCAAATCTTCTAGTTGCCACAGAGGAAATTAGATTTAATACTATATCTTATTTAGTCCAATAGATCCCAAATAGTTATTACCTTGGGATCTAATTCATACTCAAGAAATACCAGTGAGATATTTTCCATTCCTTCTTTATCATATCTTTGGGATCTGGATGGATTTTACACGTTCGTCTCCCAGTGGGGCTCATAACCACCTGTGGAGTGTGCTCGGCCAGCGTCCCCAGAATCCGTACCGGCCACCAGCCGCCTCCCAGAGGCCCTCCTGGGTCACGGTCAAGCTGGCACTTTCTGTCCCACACTTACCTTCTCACCTGGCCTTCCTCCTGTCCTCAGCACCCCGAAGTAATCTGCCTGGTGAATGGCTGAGTGGTCCCCCAGCAGAGCAGGATCCACTGTCTGCATGCAGGGCACCCAGCGGGTACTGCAGCGGGTGAGGGGCAGGGTGGGAGAAGGACTGGAGGTAGCACCCCGGCCCTCATCTGCCCACGTTTCAAATTCCACTCTGGGTGATGAGGTAGTGGTGAAGAGTATGTGTGCAAGTGTGTGTGCATGTATGCACACATGGGGAGGCTGCACAGACATATGCACGTCTCCTTCACCCCCCCCAAAAAAAGTGGCCTGGCCTGGAAGATGGGCCTCCTTTCAGAATCAGCCCTGTGCAGAAAAACGGCTGTGACAGCACAAAGCCGAGATTGAATCAGCGACAGGCCGATTGCCTGGTGACGGTTACAAATGATCTGATGTGGAAAAGACGGGATCAGATGTGTGCGGAACAACGGCTGCTCGGCTCCCCCACGAGCCAGACAACAGGCTGCTGGGTGGGCAGGCGGGCAGCAGGCGGCCCCGGGACCCAGACCAGGATGCGCCAACCCCAGCGAGTCAGACACAGCTGGGACACCGAGCACCTGGGCAGAGTGTCCCCAGGAAACGCAGCGCTTGGCTCCTTTCATGTGCTTCGCCAGAGCATCATCTCCACATACAAGAAGATGAACATTACTTTTCTAATGCGGGAGGAGAAAGAAACTTCTTCTGCGTTCCCACCCCTGCCCCATCCCTGGCCTTTCCTTCCTGAACCTCCCAAGGCTGGCAGGAGGGGCCGCCCGCCAGGCACAGCTCCTTTTATTTATTTTTTTGCGGTACCAGGGATTGAACTCGGGCCCTTGTGCATCCAAGGTTGGCATGGAACCACTTGAGCCAAATCCCCAGCCCCCTTCACAGCTCCTAACCCAGGCATTCTGACCAGGGTTCTCAGGCACCCCGTACTGAATGGCACAACACTGTGACCCTTACCAAAGCCTTGCGCAGGGAGGCTGGATCCAGAGGGGCTGTGCGGCTAGCCCAGGAGTCCAGCTTCCAGGAGGCTGAGCACATGGCAAATGCTCAATAAATCCCAGATGAACAGAGGGCTGGCTGGGGCCTTTATTCCCCACCGCTCCTTGCTAACTCTGAGCTCACAGTCCTTTCTGGCCATCAAAGCTGGCCACCCTCGGAATCTCTCCTGCTTTTTGTTTTCTTTTGTTTTGTTTATTTTGGGCTAGCCTAGGCTAGCCTTGAATTGAAGGCAATCCTCCTGCCTTAGCCTCCCAAATGCTGGGATCACAGGTGTGTACCACCATGCCCAGTGGGCCTCCTGCTTTTTTTTGTCACATACCTAGAACACCCGGCCCCGGAGAACTGAGCAAGCGCCCAGCAGTGCAAGCAGGTGGGCTGGAATCTCCTCCTGGGCTGTCAGGGACACAGGCCAGGAGGCAGTGCGTGTCTGGCCCAGCCTGACCGCAGAGGCTGAGGGGCTGCAGAACTCCCGGAGGAGGGAAAGGCTTCCCCAGGATGGGGCAGGGGCATTAGGCCCACCCCATGGGCTGTGGTCCTGCAGGCTGCCTGTTCTGCATGGGGTTCTGCCCGGGCCCTACTGGACACTTATGGCCATGGCGTGGCCATGCTGAGAGGAGGGCTGAGATCCCAAGTGGGCACTCCATGGCCCATAGGACTGGCCCCTTCTGTGAGGGCCCTGGGTCAGCTCTGTCCACGGCCCTGGCCCTGAGAGGTGGGCGGCAAAGAGCCGTGACCACCCCCGCTGCAGAGGCCTGCAGGTCTCACTCTCCGCCCAAGCGGCGCTGCCCTCCAGTCCCCGGAGCCAACCTCTAGAAAGAGCAAACCCAGAGCTGGGTTCGGGTCCCAGCCCTGCCTCTCACCAGCAGGCTGTGTCGGTTCCTCACGGAGCTCCTCGGGGTCTCAAGTTTCTCCACCTCAAGCGTGAACTAGAAACCACCTCTTCCTGAAGACAGAACTCGGCGGGGAGCATATCAAGCATGGCTTGGCTAGAGACAACAGTGAGGGGCCAGTGAGGAGGAGGGATCTGTTCTCAGTCACACAGCTGCTGGGGGTGGGGAGGAGGCCAAGGACACCTCAGCTCCAGAACCTCAGTCCCAACTCACTCTGCCACTTCATCTTTAGCTCCCAGGCACAAGCCCCCTATATGCCAAGTACCAATGGGTACCTCCACCGAGGCCTGCTGGGGCACCTGCAGTATGCCAGGTTGTGCGGACACAGAGGAGTATCAGACACATGGGGTGACGAGGCACACACGCAGAGCCCGACCCTGGGCCACAGACAGCATCACGGAGCCCCCTTTGAGCACCAAAGGTCACGGCAGAGTCCCAAGGTGCCCAGAAGGGCTGGCGAGTCCAGAGCGCCCGGAGACAGCAGGGGCGGTACTTTCCAGTCTCTGAGCCACTGCATCCCCTCCCCTCTGGAGTAGGGATCATTATTATCCCAGTGTTTCAGGAGGGGAAATGGGGCCAAGAGAGAGGAGAAACCACTGCCCAGAGCCATCTGGCAGAGCCCGGACCTGAACGCCTGCGGGGCCGAGGTGGGCCCTCTCCACCTTGTGAAAGGGAGGAACCGGTACAGGCTGGAGAGAGCCGGAGAGGCTGTGAACTGAAGCCTTGGCACGTCACCCACAGGCAGGAGGGAGCCACAGAAGGGGCAGTGGTTACTGCATAGACTTCAGCCTAGCCAGCTCTTCCATTCATCAGCTGTGCAGCCTTGGGCAGGTTCACAAACCCCTCTGTGCTTAGGTTCCCTATCTGTAGTTCATTACACCTGGATCGGTGAGGAGGAATACTGGCACACAATGAATTTGGGTTTAAGTTGGAAAAAAAAAAAAAGAAAGAAAGAAAAAGAAAAGGGCTGAGTACAGTTCAATGGTAGAGCACTTGTCTCGCATGCAGAAAGCCCCAGGTTCTATGACCAGCAGTGGAGGGAGGAGAGAAGGAGAAAGGGAGAGAGGAAGGAAGGAAAAAAAGGAAAAGGAAAAGGAAGGAAGAGGAGAAAAGAAGCAGAAGAGGAGAAAGTGGGTGGCAGCTTTCAGCAGCGCCATGGGTTTCCAGACACTCTGGTCACAGGCCCACCCCGTGCCTCAGACCAGGTAGGTGCTAGACCCAAGTAAGGGTGGCAGCAACGCCTCCCGGCCCTGCTGGGGCACGCGCCAGCATGCACGTCTGTGCGCGCGCGTCTGTGTGTGTTGCTGCAGCAGCTTCTATGCAAACATGTTAATTTGTTTTCATTTTGTGTTTTTTTTCCCCTCGCAGGATAATTGGGTGAGTTTGAAGTCTTGGCGAGGCTGCTGATTATAGCTATTTGGGTGGCGCCCTCACAGGGCTGGGGCCCTGCCTCCTGCCTCTGGCAGCAAAGGCGTGGCTGGAGGCATTTGGAAGGGCTCTGGGAGAGGCCAGTGGGTCTCTTGCTGGCTCTTGCTGGGTGGGGTGGGGATGGCAAGACATCCTGGAACCCCCAAAATGCCCTGTCAGCCAGGCGACACACCGCTGGGGTGTGCAAATCCTCCCACAAACAATTTTTCTTTGTGCTGTTAGCTGTGTTTAGAAAAACTGTAAAGTGGCTGCCAAGGTTAAAAAGAACCCCCCAAAACTAAAATTCTACCTAAAATTATCACTGTCTAATCACTCAGAAAAGACAAACCAGCCTGGCACCTCTAGAACTGCTTAGACTGCGCTGCCCTGAGGCCAAGGGGGAGCTGCTCAGTTCCTGGTGTTACCAGCCTGGCCCCCGGGGTACCTGAGCTTTCTGCCAAGAGAAGGGCTTGGGCTTTTGGGTCAGGCGGCCCGAGGCTCAGCTGTGGGACGTCAGCCAGTCTCGGGCTTCCAGGGGACTTTTTCTATAACCCTGGGGCCTTGAGTGGGACTAAGAGTCAGAGCTGGGGCACTCTGCCCGAGCCCGTCCCTGGACAGGCTGCCTCGTTTGACCTGTGTCTATCTGTTCCTCTTGCTAAGAGGGACCAGGTCTCCAAAGCTGGTTCTGCACTGCTGGTTCAGATTTCACGGAAGGCCCCCCGGGCACCACACTGTGCCTGAAGACCTCGGGGTCTTCATCTGAAACATGCAACTACTGGCCCCCACTAGGAGGGTCAGTGCCATGCCTGGCCTAGTGCTGGCACACAGAAGGTCCACACCAAACCAAGTGAGTGGCCACCAAGGCTCCTCTACCAGCCAGATGCCCCAGAAATAGAAGACATACAACAGCAGGAGGCGGCCATGGGGCGAAGATGAGATGCTCCCTGGCTGGTCCTCTGGGGGTGGTGGGTAAACTTCTTCCGCAGGCTCAAGCCTCCCCGGTCACATGGGGTGGCAGCTGGCAGCACCTCCTCCCCCACCAAGAGCCACACAAAGCAGCCTCTATTCCTACCCAGAGCACTTGTCCCCAGCCGGCCTGGCTACACCACCCTCTCCCTCTCTGCTGGCTGCTTGGCCTGACCTGGCCTCAGCCTTCACAAAAGCCGAAGTGTCCTTGCTGAGCCAGCCTGGCCTCCGGAGCCCCTGTCCCTCAAGAGCTAGCAAGCGCTGCAGTGTCCTGGGGAAGTACACAGTGTGTGGCTCGGCTTCATGTCCCGGTCCCAGAGGGGAAGGGTCAGGAAGACAACGAAGACCCGAGTGATGATGACCCAGGTGTGGACCCATCTCGTTTCTGCACCTCCTGAAGTGTGATCTTGTGTTGGCTTGCACCTCAGTCCCTACATCTGTATGGCAGGGACCATGACGGTAACAGGCCCAATCGCTGGGCTGCCATCCTGGGGCCTGGTGTGCAGTTTGGGGAGGGACGGTGAGCGGAGTCTCCCATGGCTTGACAAGCCATGTCCTCAGCCTCTTCTTCCTCAGTCCTAGGCCACCCCACGCCCTTCTGCATTCGGCCAGAGCTGTGTCCCCTGGAGCTGATCCTAAGCGGATAGTGCCAGAGATTTATTAAACATCTACTGTGTGCCAGAGCTTGTAGCTGCATCATGTCCTTCCAGCCCTGGGACCACCCTGGCAGGTGGTACCAGGATAGCACAGTGGCTCTGGGCTCCTGGGTCCAGACCCTGCCTGTAGGACCCTGGGCCTCACATTCTCAGCTCACCCTCCATGGATTTGTGTAGCAAGTGCACAGGAAAATCACCCCAGCCACTGAGCTGTTACCCCAACTCCAAGTACAGGACTGAAGCCCTCTTGGTAGGTGGCACAGATCCTGGCATGCAAAAGGTAACAATAGACCATCGGAACCATTCTAGGGGATGGACTTGGGATATACAGCCAAGCCCAGTGGATTCTGGGTCCCTTTCTTCTATTTCAAGAACTTAGAATATTTAGCAGTTTTTCCACGTGTCCCAGATATCCTCTGTGGTGTGCCAGGGCAGGGCAGGGCAGGAGGCCCAGGCTCTCAGCCGACTTACCTGCTGGCTGACCTCCAGGAGCTGTGGCCCTGCCACACAGGGCCCCCTTTCTTCCTCCCACCCGCTTGGAGCGGCCAAGTGAACAGCAGAATACCAAGTAATTAAGCCGGTGCACACCATCCGGGCGCCCAGGCACACTGTGGAGTTTCTCTTTTATGTTTATAGCAATTGTATGAAAATGTGCAACATGGAGCGGCACCAGCTGACAAATGAGACGAAACAGACAGGATTCCGGGCCGGCTTTTTTCCGGGTCTGATTGGCATTAATTGTGAGCGTTTACAAAGCACAACTCTGCGGCTGACATTTGCTTCAAGCAAACGTTTCCTCCTAATAGTTTTAATGATTACAACGGGAGCTGGTGATCACCACCGGGCAGGAACAGGCTGCCTGGTGCCTGGCCTGTGTTCACCTAGGTCTCGGGGAATAGAACTAGGCCCCACTTTCCCTGCTACCTGCTGTGCCAAATGCCAGGCCCTGGGACACCGAAAGCTGCTCAGGACTTGGCTGCAGACGCTTATGGAGCTGAGAAGGAAACCCACAGGCAGAGACTGGGGGACAGGGAGAGGAAGAAGACAGAAGTAGGATGTGGTGGCCTGGCTTTGAGGCTGGAGGGCCTCCGTTTCCCCATCTGTACAAAGCAGGTAGGAGAACCCCACAGTACTGGCTGCTGTGTTCTTACTGTGCAACCCTGGCCAAGCGCCTTCCTAGTTCTGGGCCTGACCCTTCTCTTCTGTAACATGGATGATGGACTCACTCTAACCAGGCCTCTTTTCAGCTGCATGACCTTGGAAGAGTCTGAGCCTCAGTTTTCCCTCTCTGTAGAGTCCATAAACCTCCAGGGTACAGGGTAGTTTTGGGACTGAGAAGGGAACTAAAAACCCCAACTGCTCAGAGACAAAGGGCCTGCAACTCCCTCCCTCACCCCTCTGTTCACTCACACCTCCCACAGACACTGTCCTCAGGACCCACAAGGCAGCAGGGAGCACTGGCCAGACCTCTTCCGCAGCTCACAGCCCACATCAGAAGGATGACAGACGCTCCACGTGTGTGCAGTACTCCTTCAATCTCACCCCAGTTTACAGAGGAAGAAACTGAGGTCCAGAGAGGCAAGAGTCTGAGCTCACCCACCTAGGATACAGCAGATGACCTGAGAGGTGGGTCCTTGCAGAACCCTGAGACTGGCCCTCTTGGGCCGGGGGGAGCCCCGTCAAAGGCTCAGAAGAGGGCTGACCGCTAGCCCCCCAGTGAGTGGGCTGTCTTTAGTGGGACTCCTCTACAACCAGGCTGACACCGGGGCAAGAGGCACCCCAGGGGAGGAGAAAGCCCTATCCTCCTGGGCTTCCACTGCCTGGGCTAGGCGGAAACAGAAGTGAAGGCCCCTGGACCTCGGGGTCCCAGCACTGCCCACTCACATTTCCATGCCCATGGTGTAGTGCCACTCACTGCCAACCAGTAGCCAGGTGGCCAGCATTGCAGGGCACAACATGTGCAAAGGCCAGGAGATATGAAAGAATTCAGTGGGCTCGGGAACGGCTGGCATCTACTGGCATTCAGGGATGCCCCACAGAGATTTCCAAGGATGGGTCCCAGCTCTGAGCTTGACTTCTGCCAGAAGAACCTTGGCTTTTATTTAAAAAAAAATTTTTTTTGAGTTAGTTTGGGAGCAGGGTGGGGAGAAAAAAAGGAGGGAGTTTTTTTTTCCCTTTGCATATGGTGGCACAGATGGGCCCATGATCCATAAAAACTGTTTGCAATTAAAATCCCACTTTGCATGGCTGGATTTGTCAGTTGTCTGAACCGCAAGCGCCACAACTGAGACAGAGATGAGGTGTGGGCCAGGGTGGGGATGGGCAGAGGCAGGAACCTGCTCTGGGCTTGGGGCCCGGGGTGGCAGGGTATCCCAGCAGCCATGCCAGAATCCTCTCCGGGCATTCCCCAGCCTTCACCAGGAGCCGGAGGATAGCCAGGCAGCTGGGTGGGGCTTGGCTGGGCTTCCTCATCCAGGCGGACTCGGCCAGCCTGGGTACCCGGGCTGCGGGGTAATGAGGGTGGAGACAGTGGAGCTAATCACCACCCAGGTCCTGCCAGAGCTGGGCCGGGGCAGGCAGGGCCAGGGAAGCGCTTGGGTGACACTGGGAACCTGCAGGCAGAGGCATCAGCAGGTTCAGGGACAAGGAGCCAGAACCTCTGGCACAGTTGGCAGAGGGGACAGAAGGTGATGATGCCAGGAAGGGCTGCCAAGGACCAGAGCTCCCCCTCAGGGAACTGGCTGGCCTCCTTAGGTCCCTTTGAAGGCACATAGGGAAATCAAGGCAGGCACTAAAACTCTCTCAAGAAGTTGAGCCTTCCCCGAGGGCTTCCGCAAAGGGGCCAAGGGGTCAGGTGCCCCGCGCCCCTGGGCTCCAGTTGCCAGCCTGCCACTCCAGCTGCTGCCCTGGGATGCTTGCTTGTTTGGGTTAACAAATGCATCATTTGGCTTTGGGAAATCCTGAGATCCCTAATAATTGTTCCCTGATGAAAAGAAATAAGGCCCTGATACCCCCTCCTCCCATCCCCTCCTCACAGGGAAAGAAAAGTCATAAAAATAGCTTGTTATCTCACCTATTGAGGCTCGACTGGATGTTACTGCTAATTGGGTATAACATCCTTGTCTTGTTCTCTCAGAAGCTAAATCAAGAAAGCGCCACTGCTGCGAACTAATTATATCTCCGGCCTGCAGCCTGCAGCTTGTCTCTCCCTTTATTGAGTTAAAAAATGGTCATGGACCTTCATCTTTCATCCCCTCAAGCACGAAGCCCATACTGCCCGGCAGGCGTGGCTGGTGAGGCGCAGACAGCCCAGCAGGAAGGTCTAGGAGAGGTCGTAGGGGCGGGCCATAGGGGCACCAAGGGCGGCTCCTGTCCCAAGTACCCAGCTGGCTCCTGCCCTACCCTCACCACCAGGCCTGGGGTCCAGCTTCTTGGGGACAGAGAAAGACTGCTTTCCCTCCTCTTGGCAGCTGCCCTCCACGGTGGGGTCAGGAGCACTTCAGCCTGGCAAGCACTCACTCATGTATTCATTCAACAAACACCTCTTGGATGCTTACGGTACGCCAGATGCTGGGCTAGGCTAACACACACCAGCAGGGGGCGAGTGGGCACCCCAAACACCCTCACCTGGGTTGGCAGAGATGGGACCTTTATCATTCCTCTGCTCAGGGAGTATGATGGTCCTGGCTGCTTCCACAATTCCCTCCCCACATTCCAGCCGCAGCTGGTGACACATTTGTTCCTCAACTGAGAAGAGACGCCTGCCCGTCTCCCTTCCAGCTTCCTCTCCTGCCCTCACCCGGAAGGTCACTTTTCCCAGCACTGCCTGTCAAAGCCCACCTGCCCACAGGGCCCTAGAACAAATGACATCTTGTCCAGGAAGGAGGCTCTGTCTGTCTGGCCCCCCAGCCATGGACTGAGAGAAGTGGGTTTGAATGTCAGCTCAGCCACACAGCAAGTGTGTGGGCCTTCCCTGCTTAACTGCTGTGAGCCTCGGTTTTCTCATCTCAAAAATGGGCTGTGGGATCTTCTTGTAAGACATGCACAGGCGGCTGGATGGACGGGTGTGCTCGTGTATGATCTGGTGCTCAGGATGAGCTTGATAAACGCTGACGGTAAAAAAGTTCCAGACTGGAGGTGTCGGAGCTGGAAGACAGTAACTAATTGTCTCTCACGGCTGAAGGACAACCCGTGACCTCAGAGAAGATTCCCAGAGTTCCGTGACGTGGTCCTCAGTCCCTCTGAAACACATGGAGATGGCAAAGGGACCCTGGAACTCAGCAAGGCCAGGCAAGCAACTGATTTTAGATCAGTCCCTGCTGATTGATTGGTGCTGCCTGCCCAGAGCCCTGGAAAGAACCCAGGGCGAGGGGGAGCGCTCAGCAGGAGAGGAGGGCAGCAATGGACTGGCAAAGTCTGCCAAGGGCACAGCAGTGGAAGGCAAGCTGAGTGTGCCACCCTTGACATTTTATGAAGGACACAGCTGAGTCTAGGTTGGGGTGGGAGGTGACTTGTTCAAGGTCTTGCAGGACATAAAGGACACAGCTGGCGGAGGACAGGCTGCCCTTTGTGGCTGCCCAAGAAACCTCCCATGCCAGGCCCACCCAGCCTGGGACCCTTACAGAAGAGGAGAGGCAAAAGCCCCGTGGGTAACAAATGGGAATCCGTTGACCTGTCGGTCAGGGGGTCCTGGCCCCGACACTTCCTCTTCCTGAGCCTCGGTTTCTTCATTACACAGTGGGGGTAAAAACCCTTCACAGAGTGATATGAGGATTAAGAGAACAAAATGCTCAAGCAGGAAGCTCCGTCTAGCACACAGCACACACTGACAGTGTCCTGTGATTTTCATAATAGGCAGAAGTGTTTAAAAGGAAGCTCACAAAGCCAGCAATGACAAGTACCTCCCCTCCAGGGCTCTCCCTGGCTACCCCAGCTGGAAGTGCTGTAAATTTCCACCACCAGTTCCCTAGCAAGCTTTGAGAGGTCCTTGTCGGTGCTGCCACGGCTGGGTCCTCTGCTTGTGGCCCAGCAGCTGCGCAAGGTGAAGGCCTCTATCATGGCGATGACCTCATCACGTCTGGGCCTCAGGCCTCTCTCTCAGCACTCACCTCCCTTCCAGGCAGCGAGGGCTCACTCACCCGTGTGGCCCCAGCACCTGGCACAGGAGTTTACTGAACAGAGGGACAGAGCAGAATGCAGCTCCTGCTCACTCCTCACTCACTCTTGCTGCTGCCAAACCACACAGCTGCCCTCTCCAGTGGCCCCGCAGCCTGCTGATGGCTCAGGAGACCAAGGTCACAGTGACGCTGAGGGGCAAAGCCAAGCTCCAACTCAGGCCTGGGATGGGGCAGCTGCCTCCTCTGCCTCCTCCAGCACCCAGCTCAGCCTGGGTGTGTGGGCAGCTGCCCCTGTCCTGGAGTAGACCAGGTGGTGGGACCTCCCTCCTCCTTTTCCTAGGGAGGCTCCTCTCCCCACAGACTGAGCCATTAAGTTCTGTGTCATTAAGTCCTCATCCCCTGGGAGCCTGTTCGCAGCCAGCCACGCCTCACTTCTGACCTCCCCGGCCTTTGTCCCCCGTGTTCTCTGCACAATAGCCAGGGCTCCCAGGGCCCCAAACAGCTGCTGCGGCTGTGTCCACAGCTTGCTAGGGGCCTGAGGTAACGGGCCCTGGCCTGCGCCTGTGCCTCATTCACCAGCCCCAAGGCTCAGCAAGGCCCTCCCTCTTGGCTGTCCCCAGAGCTCTCAGGAGCCTCTGGAGACAGAATCTTC
Source organism: Thryonomys swinderianus (assembly GCA_004025085.1). Lineage (NCBI taxonomy): Eukaryota > Metazoa > Chordata > Mammalia > Rodentia > Thryonomyidae > Thryonomys > Thryonomys swinderianus. The sequence goes on from PVIC010020685.1 coordinate 23,446, forward strand.
CTACCCAGAAGAAAGACACTGTGACTCTCTTAACCAAATAAGGAAACTGAGGCCAGGGGGGTAAAGGGAGTTGTCTGAGGTCACACAGCAGTGACGGTGTAGCTCAGGTTCTGAGAGGCCCAGGCCCCTGGGAGCTCTACAGCACCCAGGTTACATCGCAGCCCTCCCCGGACACCTGCACTGCCTTCGCTGGCACTCGAGGGCCCCAACATCCATTTCTCTCCTTTACCTCTGGCTCTGCCTCCCTGGTCACGGCCCAGCAACATCGCCATTCATCCCCTGCTTGGAACACCCCCTCAGTCCTCAGAGCGCCCTGTGTCAGGAAGCCCCCCGGCTGCCTCCGTGCGTGGCACCTCAGGCCTGGCTCTGTGTCAAGTTATTTGAAGACACCGCTCACTCCCTGAGGGGGCTGGGAGCCATCTGATTCCCTAGGCTTTGCCACCCCAACAGTGGCCAGCAGCAGGGTGCCCTTCCCCAGGCTGATGGTGTTGACCCAATGGAAGCCCAGGGACAGAAGGGCAGGCCAATAGCCCACGCCACTGCACCCCACCTCGTTCTTCCGTCACTCCTGGCTGTGTCCCAACCCTGTTTCCTCTAATAAAATGGGGACATGAAAGCACCTGTAGTTGAGTTATGACACAAACCTTGGAAGATTCCAGACTAATGACTGCTACTCGGTAGTTACTATCCTCGTTGCCAGCTGTTCCCTGCCTAAGTGACCAGGGATACCGGTTAGGGGTCAGATATCACCATTTATTGGCTGTGTGGTTCTGGGCCGGTGGCCTCCATTTCCCCATCTCTGAAATGGCACTAACTCCGCCCACAGGAAGACTAGCTCCGCACTAGCCCCCCAGCCTTTTGTCTGTGGCGCGCAGTAGGCACTCGGATGTTTCAGCCGAGGAATTGACCGTCCAGGTGGAAGGAATCCATCCCCCTCCTCGGCCCCCCAGCCCCTCCCCACCTCCAGCCCGGGCAGACTAAAATAGTCATTAGGCAGATTTCAAAAGATGTCAGTAGCTTATAATTATAGTCGACATCCTTCTGAGATAAAAGTGATTACCTTGGATGCAAATCACTTAGCAACCAATCAGGGCGGCGGGCGGCGCCCGCGGAGGTGACCGGCCGGCAGCGGCGGCGCAGCCCTCCTCCCGCGGCCGCACCGCACAGGCGGAGAAGGCGCACAATAGCTCTTGACACGCAAATGGGTTAACACAATAAAGGCGGCTCCGGCCGCTGCTGGGGGAGAGCAGCAATTCCCGGGCCGCGGGAGGTAATAAAGCGGCCCTTTTGTGAGCGCCTCCTCGTTCTCACCCCCGCCCAGCCCAGAGGAATCGCCGCCTGATTGAATTACGGTTCATGAATATGAGCTGCAGCTCGCTTCCTCCGGCTGGGCAGAGAAGGGAAGACAGAGGAGGGGGAGGAGGGAGGTTGGGTGAGGCTCCTTGGCCAGGCCCCAGTCCCCGGGGAACTCAGATCCGCGCCCCCCCCCCCCGCCCCGTAGGGACCCGTGCTCTAGAACTGGGGTCTCCACCTCCAGCTGCTAAGGACTGGAGAGTCATTCACAGTCCTGTTCTGAGCGTGTGGCTAACCGTAGCCATGAAAATGTGCATTTATCAAGTGCTTGCTGAATACTGGAGGCTGCACTAAGCCCTCCCTGAATCCTATTAGCAGCTCCTTCTCCCAGATAGGAAACAAGCTCAGAGAGGCAAAGCCGCTCACCCAAGGTCACAGAGGCAGCCAGCGACAGGATGAGGAGTCAGACTCTGGCCCAACCCACTCCTGGGCTGGCTCCATCAGCCCATAACCCAAGTGTGAGCAAGAGGGTTAAGACATGCAGCCCCAGGCCAGAGCAACTGGGAGGCCCAGAGGGACACAGGACACAGGAGCTTATATGTGATTAATTCCACAGGGAGAAGGATGGGGGCCAGCCTCAGACTGCTGGAGAATTGAGGTCTCTCCTGCTCTGACCGGAAGGGAAGTCCAGGGTCACTGTGCCCCAGAAGGTCCCTGCACTGGAACCTCTCTCCTGTCACGGTCACCTCAGGACCACGCCTTCCCCCACCCAGCAGAGGGCACAGGGCCCCTCCAGCCACTCCCACTGCCTGAACAGCCTTCTTGTCTGGCACATCTGTCCAATAAGTCAGGGTGCCTCGCTTCTGCTCATGGAAGGAGAAGGAAGGCCCTGGAAATTCTGAAGGCAAGCCAGTGCATGGCCAAAGCTCAATAGCCTGTACCGAGCATCTGTACACCACCACTTCCTTCATCTGAGGCTCAGTTTTTTAACCTATAAAATGGGCGACAGAACATGAGCCTCTGCAAGGAATAACCAAGACCCTGTAAAATGCCTGGCACACTGGGATACGCTGGGTAAGCTGACACTCCCCCACTGCTCAGTGTCTGGCACTGACTGCCAAGCCTAGTGAGCCAAGGGAAAGGAACAGAAGGAATTGCCCAATTCTTACAGCCCTTCCCTCTGCCTTGGCTGAGGAAGTGTAAATACTCCACGGAGGGCCTCCAACCGCCTGTGTTTGGGGATCTGGCGCGCGCTCCGAGTTTGTTTCTAAACTGGGAAGCGTTGAGAACAGTGCAAACAGCCCTTCTGCCCACATCTCCCGCTTCTCCCCCAATCTGCTATTGCTCCGCTGTCCTCGGAAGCTTGTGTTTAACGACACCATTTCAGCTGGAAATACCATCTCCCTGCCAAGCCCCCAAAAGCCGCGCCGATGATATTTATTATACCTGTTAATCTAGCTAGAGAGTCTGGTGGGGAGACAGCAAAAATGCTCACCGCACAGTGGCCTGGCTTCTCAGAACCACTCCCTGCCCCACACCACGGAAGCAATGACACGGTTTTCGAACCTTTTCCTAGAATGTGATGACAGCAGTTTCACCCACATCTGACACTCACAGTAATGGCTGAAAGAGACTTAGGAGACAATCACAAAGCCACCAGCAGGATGCTGACGGAATGGGGCAGGGGCAGGTGGGGGGGCGGGGGCGCTCAGGGAAGGGATCTCTGGGTTTTCCCACGTACAGCAAAGACAAGGCTAGTGCCCTCTGCCATCAGAGCTAGCCTCTGGCAGAGGCACGTTCAGGCTTCAGCACTAACTTGCCCCCCACTCACTTAATAAGCATGAATCACACTGTGCTTGTCAAAATCATCTTAAACACCAAAGGGAGAATGGCACAGGCAGGAGATGTGGCTGAACCAAGGCCCCTCACTTTGGGGTGGAACAGCTGGTGGGGGCGTTTCCCTGCACTTGGAGCCACATCAGGCAGCTCCCTCTGCGTTCCCTGGCTGGGAGCGGACATTCATTGTTTCCTAAGCAGAAGTTGCCTGTTTGGAGCCTGAGGGTCCACATCTGCCTGGGGATTCTGGGAACTTCAGCCTACTGGCCAGTGTGTGTGAAGTTCAGGGGAAGTTTCTTCTCTTGCATCCCATTTGAAAGCAGAAAGTTGCTGTCTGGGACTCCTGAGCCCCAGGCACTGCCAGGCTCCCTGGGCAAAGTTCTGAACACCTGTCCTTGAGGGGGGAGCACCAGCAGGGACAGCTGGCAGTTGCCTCCCTCCCCCATCTCATGTGGCTGCGCGAGATTTAGGTCAGAAGACTGCAGTGGGGGATGGGGGAGTCAGCCTTCACCCCTGCACTAGGCAAAGGCATCCAGCCCTACCCCCTCTAGCCTAGGGTCAAGGCAAGTCGTGTTGCCACAGCAACTCAGTGACATCAGGAACCGGGTAGTGACGTCACGCCCAGACCTCACTAAGGAACACGTTGTCCCTGAGAGTTATTGGTGACAACACGGGCTGGAATAGGGGGAATCCTGTTACACTCTAGTCCCAGAGGCTGCCACCTGCATGGCCTGGACTCCACATTCCCCCTGGTGCCACTGTCCTTTAAAAATCTCAGAGGCTGGTACGGAGAGCCTTAATGCTGTCCCATCCTGGGTCCCCATGCCTAGTTCCTCCAAGACACAGGAGTTCCAGGAAACGTTCTGAGGACAGAGCCACTACCTTTGTTAGATTTACGGGTGGGGTGACCTTTCTTTTCTGGCTTCCGCACCACCCAAGCCTCCACGGAACACCCACCGGGGACCTCAGCTTCCACTCCAGCCAGCCAGTGAGTGCGAACAAGTTGTATGCGTTAGAAAATGGGCAGACTAGGGGCACTGCAGCCTCAGGAACCTCAACAATCGAGGGCCCTTTCATATCCAGTCCCGGCTACCCGGCCGCCGGGGGTGCCCCCAGCTCCAGCCTAGAACCCACCCCGAACACTCACCGGATCAGCCAGGCCGTCGAAGGGCACCAGATCTCAGCGGCCACGACGCTCCGCAAACAGGGTCGTCGCCATGCAGGGGCGGCAGAAGCTGCCTGAGGAAAGCACCTCCTCAAAGGCCGATGCCCTCTCTGGGTGGGTACGGGCGCTGTCGATGAGAGCGATCCGGGAACCAGGCCTCGATGTCCAAAGTCGGGAGGTTTTTCCGCTTACCAGGGGTCGCGTTCATCCGGGCCGTGGGCGGTGCGGGCGCTCAGGCAGCTCATCCTCGCCGGAGTCTGTGCTCTCCGTGTCCGGCGGGAGGCGCTGCGCCTCTCCTCGGGGCCCCGCTCACGGCTGCAGCTCGGCCCGCGCCGCTCCCAGGGCGCCCTCTCCGTCCGCTCTGGGAGCCCGGTGGCCGCGGCCCCTCTCGTCAGCCCCAGCTGCAGCCTGTCTTTGTTGCCTCCTCTCTCCCGCCCGCCTGTGGCTTGCAGCCCTCGGGTTTGCTCGGGGGTGGGGTGTCTTCCTCTCTGGGATTGGACGCACCTGCAGCGGCCCGGACTTCTCGCCGGTCATGCACCAGCCCTCGCAGGTTGCAAAGAGCAGAGGCGAGAATGCACCGGCCCCTCCTCCCGCGCGGATCCCCGGGTGTGGGGGGAGGGGAAGCCGGCGAACGGCGGCGGCGGCAGCGGCAGAGGCTCTGATGCAGCCTCGGGGGCCTCGGCGCCGAGAAACAGCAGGTCCAGGTGACGCAGGACGGACGCAGGAATGGCTTGGGGGACGGTGCACCCGGCGTACGAGCTCGCGAGCTGCAGCAGGGGAGGCGCGCGCCGGGCTCTCACGCGCCCATGGCCCCGGGAGGCGCGCGGGGCTCTCGGGGCCGCAGCCTCGCGCCACCTGGCGCGCGCGGGCGCCTCGCTTCGCCTTGCACCTGGGTGTCGTGTGCAGAGTCCCGCAGGCAGCGGGCCCAGCTCTCCGCTTCCCCTGGCCGGCGCGCACAGCGTCTTCACGGAGCTGCCGGCCCAACAGTCCTACTCGCTGCTCCGCTCCGGCCCGACTGACAGGCGCGAGCGCCGGCCGCCGCCGCTGCGTCTCGCCCCCTGCCCGCCCCCCTCGTGCCAGCCCAATCAGAGGCAGCTGAGAGGCGGTTACCAGGGTGACGCGGCGCCGCGTCCCCTAGGGGGCGGGGCCGGGGCCCGCCACGCGCGCTTTTCGCGGCAAAATTCAAAGGCCGACAGGGCGGCTCTCCTACTTCCTCCCCCAAGCAGGGACAGGCGGTACCTGCCTCCCCAGGACTGCAACTCCCGGCATGCTATGCGCCAGCGCTGGGCGTAGGGTCCCCGACTGGGGGCGCAGGGCATTTTGTTACTTGTAGTCTCTGTGTTGGAGGACTAAAGACAGGAAAACCCAGTTATCACCTACTGAGGTTATATTTGCGTCAAAGCTCGATGCTAAATGCATTATCTGCGTCATTTCAGTTAATCTTGGGAATAACCCTATGAGAGATGTGTTAAAAATAATAACCAAAAAAGGTGAGATTGGGCCGGAGATTTAGCTCAGTGGTTCCGGCGCCTGCTTCGCAAGT